>SNVD02011709.1:0-57960 GCA_013180625.2 Boswellia sacra
TCATCGTCGTGGTCGTGGTCGTGGTCGTTGTCATCGTTCTCTTGATCGTTGTCGTGGGCGCCGCTGTGCCTGGCGAACTGCTCATTGGCATTGACGTCAACGCGATCATCGGATCTGCTCAGACCTTCGCCTTGGCCTTGCGGGCAGACGGACGACGATGACGGCGCCGCCGACGAGTTGTCGTCGAGGCGCTCGTCGACTTGTGCGGATACATTGAGATAGCCGCGATTGGAGTGGAGCAAAGACTCGCCGGCGGAAACCTTCTGGAAGATAGGCTCGTCGGTCTGAATTGGCGCCGCGGCTGACACGCACACGCCGGCCCTAATCTCGAGCTTGTCATTGTTCGAGTTCCGTTCCTTGTTGTGAGCGAGGTTGACTTTGAGGTTGGCGGTAGTGGCGGCTGCGGCGGCGGCGGCGGCGGTGGCGCGTCTTCGTCTGTGCGAGCCTTTGTTACGGCAGCCGGAACGGGCGCGCCCCTGCGCCTGCAACTCATAGGCCTCGCTTCCTCTGGGCTCGTCAGCACCGTTTGAGCGCCGACGCTCTGACATCGCGCCGACGTTGGCGTCAGATGGCGACGTCGAGATAGCTGGTCACTGAAGGGATTTGATGATGGCGAGCTCGATCTGGAGGGCGCGCGCTTGCGCCGACTGGCGTCCAATTTCTGGAAATCGAGCAACTGGTGGCGCGTGCGTCATGCGCTCGCCCTCGGCAAGCTCGTCGTCGACTTGGCGATCTTGATCTTCGCTGTGGCGCGTGCTCTTGTCTTCCACATCCAGCACTGTCTCATAATTGGATCACTGCGGGCCGGGCGTATGCAATAGTTTGGATCACAGTCAACTGGCAGGGGAACACTGGAAACTTTCGCATGGCATCGGCTCTCTTCTTCTGGGCTGGCGCGTGTGGCTGTGCCAATCGTCACCACCCCAAATGGACTGCCGGTCTCGGCGACGGCTTCTGGCTAAAGTCGCGCGCCGGCAACGTGACGAGCGGCGCTGACGACCTCACTCAGGGGCGCTCGCTCAGGTAATCTCGAGGGTTTGGAGGCGAACTGAGTGATCGACCGCAAAGTTCGTCGTCGACCACACAAACGGGAGGCGATCGAGGCGGCGTTATGCAATCTCGACAGAGTTTGCTCAATAATTTTCGTCCCTAATGTTCGAGACGCTCGCGCGTGTCGGCGCCGACGGTGGCGTTGCGTTTGCGAAACTCGTTCTCGCCACAGGTCGACTTTCCCCCCCCCCCATCGCACCCCTCTCGCCCAGCTTTCGGCTAGTAGCTGATAATTCAAGACACTCACAAAGAAACGCTCGCAGCCAAACCAAGACGGCGCTCGCACAGGTCGACTCGACTCGACTCGTTCCACCTGTGAGAAGGTGAGCTCACCTGCTTTCCTTGGGCGCCACGATAGTGCGTCGCCGTTTGCGCGCGCGCTCGCTCGCTCGCTATCAGTCGCACTCGTGGCGCTGGCTCGCGATATTGCGTCGACTGCTCGCGCAATATCGCGCACTTGTGCGACCGACCGCCGGGATCCTCGCAGTTCTAACGCAAAGAATGCCGGCCAGTAGGCTCGCCCGTAGTATCGTGATATATGACTTCACCTTCACTGCTCTCTGTTTGCTCCTGTCGAATGTAAACTCGTAAATGACTGCAACGAGCTGCCGTGTGAAGGACACGCCCGACAACGATATCATGACAATGTTTGTCGAAGCGATTGTGTTCCGGGTACCAGGCCCAGACGTTCGCAGGAATGCACAGTGTAGCACATACGAGGCTCGCCCGGTCTCAGACACTAATTGCAGTGCATCTCGATGAAGGCGTCAGGGACAAATGCAAGAATGCGCGGCATAAATGATTTGCCTCGAAGTCGTGGATGCGTTCGAATGGATCAAATACAGCGATTGGCCTGCAGAGACTAGAGGTGTCGCCACGATCGACACTTTGTCTTGGAATTGATAGAATGTCAACCAGACGCTCTAGTCTGCAATTTTTGGACCGAACTGTCTCGTTAGACTTCGATCATCTGCATGGGTCTGGATTGCATCTCCTCTCTAGTTGCCAATGAGGATATGTGTAGCATCCCTGCGGCAAATACTGCCCTAGTGAACGAAGTAGACTCCAATGAGAAGCAAGCTGTAGTTGTAGCTCGAGAAATTCTGTGTCTCTCGTGCTTCCACCTGCAGAAACTGCTCAGCTGACTGGACCATCAGCCAGTTGGACCCACCGGAAGCGAGCTTATCCAAAAGAAAGAGCAGTCATTAGAGGTGAGTCAAGAAAGTTGGCTGCCAGCCGACCACTAGAGCTGGAAGCCGCGTTGTGGCCCAGTCCATGCGGGCGATCCATGGGAAGGGCCTCAACTCCTCGCGGGTGACCCGCGCATGTGATGGCCTCGCTTGAGGCGCGTGCATTCCCAAGTATCCAGCAGATAACGCGCACTCGTTGCAAAAGTGTCAGGAACAGGCGGCGAGTCGCGCCAAGTGGTGGCCTATGAGCCAGTGTGGCACCAGGGGCGGCCCGTACTCGAGCGCTCGAGCAACAGGCGCTCGTTCACTCGAGGCCAACTGCGAGCGGCCGCTTGCTCGTGGGTTGGCCACAACAAGCCGAGGCTATTTTTACTCGCCGGCGTACCTGCGCGCCCAAGTTGCCGCTCTGGGCCCAACCTTTAGCAACCGTCCGACGCATTCAGGTGTCTGAGCTCCCGCATCTCTGAGAGCGAGCGAGCCGCAACTGTGGAAGGAGCCTAGGCGCTTGTGTGGCTCGACGAGAACCGCGAGCTCCACAGGTGAGTTGGGAGCGGACTCGATGGGGGGACGAGTTCAAGAGCGCACAAATATTTTGTGTAGCTGCGACAGCTTAAAAGTGGCAGACCAACGCGGCGGCCGACACTCAGTCGTTGAGAAAGAGCGCAAACAGACAAACAACACCAATCGGGTCGAGCGTAAGGGAGACACTCGGGCTAGTCCAGCTGCACACTGAGGCCACTCAGTGTTGGTCAGCACCACTAATTCAGGAGACATTTGAACACACTTGGAGCCGGACACACTTCTAGGTAGGCACACAATTAGCCGCTCATCATGTCGACTCTTCGGGCAATCAAGGCGGCGCGGCTGACCGGCTCGCTGGCTGTGGTCCTGGTCCTGGTGCAGCTGCTCGGTGCTGGCGTGCGCCCCAGCAGTGCGCGGGCGCCCGAGCCGGTGGGGCCCGTCGAGTTGAGTGGGCCCAACTCGACGGCGCTGTCAACGACCTCCCCGGCGGGCCGGCCGTCAGGGCGTGGCCGCGACCGCCGCCTCGCTCGGCGAGGGCTCGATGAAAAAGTTGCGCCGCATGGGCGAGTCGGCGGGCGCGCTGGGCCGGAAGTTGATGAACTTCCGCGACTTTCAGCGCCAGTTCGACAAGCACTACCGGTCGCACGGCGAGGAGATCCTCAGGCACGCGCTCTTCTGCGAGCGACTGGTGCACGCCAGCAAATCGCTCCTGCTATATGTCAGTCGCATGGCCGACACCTACTTTTGGATCAACTCGCACAGCGACATGACGCCCGAGGAGAGGAAGGCCCTGGTGGCGGGCCGGCCGGCGCGCATCGTGGCCACCAACGAGTCGAGCATTGAGCTCGTGGACGAGCAGGTGCTTGACGAGATCTATGATCACTACGAGGACGTCGACGTCGAGCTCGAACGGGCGGCTCAAGAGTCGCCCGCCACAGAAGTGGGCCTTGAGCGCGTGAAACGTGGCGTCAACGGGGAGCCCTCGCCCTTCTTGAGGTGGATCACAAAGATCACCAGTCAGATGGGCTCCAAGAACGACGCGGCGAATGGCAATGTTGAGTCCAACATCCAGAACAACAAGCTCAACCCAAACGTCAAGACCTACAACGTGGACAACAAAAATGCCAACACCAACAACCTCAACAACAACAACAATGGCCAGACCAAAGCGGTGGAGGCCCAGACTGAGCCGGAGGTGAAACAGCTGGAGCCAGTGGCGCCCGTGGTGCCCGTCAAGCCAATCGCGGCCGGAAGCTCGAACAAGGCCATCGAGAGAGAGGGCAGCTCGCGGGGCGGAAATGAGCGCCAGAGGTTTGCGTGGGAGCGCGACCTCCGAGACACCGGCTGCTTCCACGAGCCGCCCGGCGACCAGGGCACGTGCAACAGTTGCGCCTCGTTCGCGGCCATCGCCCAGCTCGAGTACCTGCGGTGTCGCGAGACGGGCCAGATGGAGAAGTTCTCGGAGCAATTTCCCGTCGACTGTGGCGACGCGCTCGGGATGATGGGCTGTGGCGGCACCGACGTGCACAGTCTGCACAAGTTCATCTCGCAAATCGGCATCGAGCCCGGAACGAGCTATCCCTATGTGGGCAAGAAGCGCCGCTGTCCCTACCAGAACAAACAGAGCCGCCGCTATCGTTTCGACAACGCGGGCCCGCTTAAGCTCAAGATGCCCCGACTGGGCCTGATGGCCGTGCACAACAGCAAGTGGTCGAGCTTCCTGGAGCAAAAGATTCCCCTCCACATCGGCGTGATGGCCAACGACGACTTTGAGGACTATGGCGGCGGTGTGGCGAAAAGCTGCGAGAACACCAACGGCGCCCACGGAATGCTGCTCGTGGGCGAGGGCCGCGAGAACGGCCAAGACTACTGGCTCATGCGCAACTCCTACGGCTCCTGGGGCCTCGACGGCTACTACAAACTCAACAAGCGCGCCAAGCACTGTCTCTCCGACGACGGCTTCGGCTTCTTTCCCGCCGCCTTCATCAAGACTTTCGGCGCCTCCTTCACCGAGTCGGCCGACTGGCAGCAGCGCTATGCTCGGGTCAAAGTCACCACGCGGCCACCACAGTGAGCCAGCCGTAGCCTCTCGATGTGAGCACCACAATCACCACCACCACCACCACCATGACGACCGGCTTTGGGTGCGCGCCACTTCAGCCGGAATGACATCGAAGGAGCGCCAGCCCGTTGACCTGGCGTCCGAATACCAAGAAGTTGGTTGCCATCCCGACGACCGGCTCACGCACAAAATTGATCTCAGATGCTTTCAGCAGCATATACACCCCCTGATAAATGATGATAACAATAAAATCAATAATGGTTTAGCTGTCCGTTCTGTAGTTTTAGGATACCTTTTTTCGCACGCCTTCTGTGCTTTTCTCGGCGCAAAACTTTCTTCACTCTCTACCTGACAGGATGTTTACCTTGACTAGAGGATCCCTTGCGGGTAGTGCGCACCACATTGGTCGCTCGATGAGTAGCTCTGATCCGAGCGATTCGCTGGTACCAAGCAACTGCTCGCGCAATTCTCATGGGTCCACTCTGAACAAGCTCAACAAGCTGGTCGGCTCCTCTATGTGATGTTGTGTTCTAAAGCGATGTTTCCTTCGTGATGAGATATGCGAGTTGATAGTGAAGAACGGCATACCGGGACTCAAGCATCGGTGGCGACTCAATAGAGCGGCCCAAACAAGGAGTGGGCTCAACTCAAAAACCAGATAGACGGGTGAGTGCAACCTCGGCGTTCTTTTAATGATATTCTAATGTTCGAAACGCTTGGGCTCGTCAGGATGACTCCGACCGTTGGCGATCTGCGAAATATGTCGAGGCCCTCAAGACTTAGAACTAGCCCCTCGTAGGTTGGCTTTGACTATCCGAGGGATTTTGAGCGCTTCCCGCGACCTCTCACACAGCTGTCGACTAGTGTGCCGATTCGCGAACTCGTATGAGCAACCGACTTGATGGCCGTGTGCTATATGCAGAGCGCTCGCTCGTCGCTTGGCCCCAAAATGACCACCACTGAGTGCGTGCCTGAGTGTGTGTGTGTGTGTGTGTGTGTGTCTGTGTTCATCTGACTGTAATAAATCCAATGTAAACTTGTGCCCGTGTCTATGTGGTGATTACCTCGCGGCGGCTGTCGAGTCTGCGGCCGCTTGCTCTTTCTCGATGAACAGCTCGAACGATGTCATGCCCATCTTGTTGTAACGATCGTGCTCCACGTTCTCGGCCCAGGCCTTGCACTCGATGTAGATGAGAGTGTTGGGTCGCGGACTCTTGAAGTGCACCATCACATAGGGCGACTGGTAGCCGGGCTGGTTGAGGTACGGGTAATAGCGCGTCTCGATGCCGGTGCTCGGGAAGTAGGCCAGCTCGCCCAGGTGCTCCTTGTCGGGCGCGTGCTGGCCTTCGCAGGTGATCTGCACGTTGCCCGGCGTGAAGGGCGCGCCCTCGGGATAGTTGGCCGGCCTGGTGGTGTAGGGCCGCGGGCGCCAGCCGTAGATGCGGTTGAGCTTGATCAAGACACAGGGCTTGCCGAGCGGGAAGGAGAAGTTTTGCGCCAACGTGCACTCGGCTGGAATTGATGAACTGTCGAATGGACACACACTTTCGGATTGTTCCTCGGCCGTCTTGTAGACATTGCAGTTTATTTTGGGCACCGCGAATGTTGTTGCTTGCGTTGGCGATGATGGCGACGACTCCTGAGAGCTTTCTCGGCCCTGAGCTTCTTGTTTGGGGTCACTTCGGATTGAGCCGTTGAGTTCGTCCAGATAGGCGGCCAGGTCGTCGACCCAGTGCTTGAAGTCGCCGTCAGGGCCCTCGCGGTAGTGGATGAGCGCACTCTCGACGCGATGCCGAGGACTCGCCGGCCGCATGCCCACGCCAGGATTCGTGCCAATTATGCTCTCCTCCAGCTGCCACTTGGGGTACTTGGGGCTGATGGTCAGGTGAAAGAGTGCATAATAGGTGGCCCAAATGGCGGCCAGGCATGTGTAGAGTGCGATGTAGAAGCCAATCAGTTTGAGCCAAGAGTCCGCCGTGCGGCCCATGCACTTGCGCGTCTGCGGGTTCCATAGAAACAGCTTGAAGTTTTCTAATTTGCTCATAATATTGCCAATAGAATGCCGATAGATTTACTACTTTCGAGCCACACAAATACCCACTCATGCACACAGACCGCTGATAACAACGATGAGCGTCTCGATCGGAATCGCCTCAATAACGACGCGTCGGTAACAATATTAATAAAAGTACAAATTATTATGACACTGACTGCTCTCTATTTGCTCCTCCCGATGGACCCGAAGGTTGCGGGCCAAAAAGCGAGAATATAAAAGATGAAAACATAAATACAACTGCATCGCTTCAGTCGCTTCTTTGTCGTGGTCCATCGCTTGAAGGAGTTTGCGCGCCTCTAGGCGCAGCCGATGCCTAGGGGCGCGCGCGTTACGAGAAGCGGGCGTGCGCTCAAGTGGATGCGCTCAGCCTCGGAGGGGGGCCGCATTCGGCGAGGGCGCCCAAGTCGAGCGGGCTCCACTTCGCATGACATATCCGAGCCTGAGCGCCCGCATGAAACGGCCTCCGTGAGTTGCGTAATCCGCACGACTCCCCCCGCGTTTGCGTGTCCCCCTTCTTGCGCAAATCTTGTCTAAAAGCACGGGGAGAGTCCGTGCTAGCGATGTTGGCCTCCGTGGCTCATATTTATCTCTGGCAACGGAAGCCCTGGGCGTCGCTCAAAGTCGAAGCTTCTCGGGCAAGTTCGTGCCCATCGGATCGCGTTCACGGTCGCGATAGTGTGCGTGGGTGCGCGTCGACGTTGCCATCACGCCGGCGAGGTCGCCCCAGTCGAGGCTCTTAGCAGAGCTCAAGCTCGTGCCCAGTGCCACAGAGATTAGCGGCCTATCGCTCAACACTAATTGCTGCCGACTAAGTCGCCTCGACTGGCCATGAGATCACTAATTGTCTAGCTATTTCACTTCAGACACACACTGGGCTGATCTCGATCGCTCTCTGTGGCGATAGAGGGGTTGAATGGTGGCTATTGCTAGCGGATACTAGAAAGCTAGCCAACGGCAGGCTTTCTAGTTCTATGTGTCATATCTAAGACTTTTTGAGTCATGAATTCCGGACTTGAATGGTTCATAGATTTTAACGGCCCTCAGATTCTAACGGAACAGCTTCATTCAGAATTGATAGAGCCGTTAGTTTAAACTCAGGGGCTCTCTTTTGGTTAGAGCTTCTAGATAAGCGCAGCCTAGTGACTAGCCTGGCTGCAACGGTGAGACTGACAAATCCATTGATGGCGCTCATGTCACGGAGGCCTTGGTTGTATCCTTGAATTGAGAGGCTCTAGAGTATACAAATCGCAATCATATTCGTTGACTATGATTCACCACAGAATATGTTGAGGGCAATTTAGTCACTAGTTGCCCTTGAAGTCTTTTCGAGTCTTGTGGTAGTGATCGAGAGTTTAGGAATTGATCGAGTTCGCAAACCGTTGAGCTGAATCAGCAGTTGCTGCTTCAGCGCGCCAACTAGCTGGCGTGCCTCGATCTATCTGATATTGAACTCGCGCGTCTCTTATATGCTCGTCCTCTCCGATAAGTTGCCGAGTGCGACTCACAGGTGATGTAGCTGCAAACCGAGGAGAATCAACAAGATGATATCTCTGGTTGATCATCGGTTGGTGATAGGCCTGATCGCGGGCGCTCTCACCTGTGTGTTGGCGCTTGGCCATGCAGATCAGTCAAATCACCAACACGAACAAGTTGGCAACGAGCAGATGCTTCTAACCGCCATACTGCCTAAGCTAGACGCTATACATCAGGATGCCAAGTCTTTGCTAGCAAAGAACAAAGAGCTTGGGGTTAAGATTTCAGCAGGGCTGAGATCACACAATAATCTCAAACATGAACAGAAGCCCATCAAGGCTGGTAGTCAGGAAGACAGCCAAAGCTTGGGCAAGACTACAAAATCTAGTCTGAGTAGGGCACCATCGAAATCGGAAACCAACCATGAAGCCGTTATGAGCAACAAGCCCAGTGGCATAATCGACTACGCTGAGCTTGCTGATTTCAATAAGTGGGTTGAGGTCAATCTTGAATATGCTGTTAAAAACACTCAGGCTACAACGGAAACCCTAAAGGATGAGGCACTTCAGAATAACGGAACTGTTGAGTATAGCGAACAAGCTATCAAAGACGGTATTGAAGGGGTTAAATACTGGCAGTCGACTGTGATCTTTCAAGATAAGACCTTGAAGAATGAGAAGTACGAAGTATCAGAGTAGTTGTTGGGATTGAAAATTAGGATATAGAACTTCAAAGTAGCGTGTTGACGGGTTGGGCCCCTCATCATGAATGATGATTGCTTTAGTCAATTGGTGGAGGGAACGGGGTGTAATCCTTGTCTGACTTGCGCTTGATGTGTTTAGGCTTGCGACGCTTGGATTGGTTTTTCTTGACTTTCGGTAGGAACCTCTCCCAGCTATCATTTCGCAACTTTTCGTCCTTCATTAGTTCACGCTTAATCATGAGCGTTTTTATATTGTAAACTGGATGAATATTTTTCATACAATCCTCAACTACTCGTCGAACTTGTTGAAGTCCTTTGTGAGGTCCTATGGCTGATACGGTTTGGCCGTGGACTAGTATGTAACAATTTGTCAATAGTTCTAACGACTTAAGAGTTGTACCCTTAGGGCCAACTAAACGTTGGCGTCGCTTTATGAATCGCTCCTTGTTTCTCACTAAAGTGCCTATCTTTATAACGTCGCAGGAGATCTCATCCTCGAGCACTCTTACTGCTTGCTCATATGATACAGAGCGAGATATCAGCCTACACATGTCACGTGCTTTGATGATAATGAATGGGTCATAGGTTTTCTTGGTGGTGGAAACACTGATAGAGCCCTTGGCTAGATCGAGCTCTACTTTGACTCCTTCTTTTTCGAGAGCCTTCTTAATCAAAGGATAGTACTCTTTCATGTACTCCTCGCGATACTTTGGAAACAGAAGTGAGAATGTCGATTCATAGATTGTACCTGTAGGATTGTCAGCCTCTGTGAATTTGGGTATTGGTATGCGCCAAGGATTGTCGGTCAGGTCTTCGACAGTCTTTGCCCGGCCAGGCTCGTCGGTCACAGCAGCGTCTTTCGTCTGCTTTTTGCCCTTAGCCATTGTCTAGGCCGAGTTATTTTGTATCAAGCTTATCAATAAAGCATTAGCAGAACAAAAGATTATATCGTTGGATAGTTGTGAATACTTAGTGTCTAAGATGCAGGCAAATGGACACGAGGTTTTGTATTGGGCTAGTGAATAATCGGGCGCCAATTGTATCCCCCCATGCGGCCCCCACAGCGTGACTTGGAAAACTACGCTTGAGGGCGCTGCCATAATCAACGCTCTTCAGTGCAATTCTTCCGGCGTGGTCATGTGCGAATTCCCTACCTCTCTATCCGTCACCGACGCCTTTTGGCATGCGCCTCTTTATCAATATTGTATGGAAATCTATCACTGACTTGATCATTGCAACCTCAATCATTCTTGTCATCTGAGTGTGACATCTTATCACTTCGCTTCGCGTTTAGAGACATATTCAACACAGCTCCAAATATGGCTGAGCACGACCTCACACCAGTCCTTGGACAATACTTGGACCCACATATGTTGATACCTTCGCTCGAGTTCCTCTCAGAAAAGAAGATCTACGATGAGACAGACATGCTCAAGAGCAAGCTGCACCTAATAAGTAAGACCAACATGATCGATTACGCCATCGACATACACAAGATGATCTACCCTGATGAGGAAGCGCCTGCGGATCTTATTCAGAAGAGAGCCAATGTCCTCAAGAAGCTCGAGCGTCTCGAGAAGGCCAACATGCCCTTCCTGAATCTGTTCAGCAATCCAGAAGTGCACGAAATTCTTGAAAAGTCACGAGATCCAAGAGACCTAATCGAGTCTCTGAAAGATTTTGGGTTCAAGGCAGAAATGCTTGACCACTTGTACGAATACGCAAAGTTTCAGTACGAGTGCGGCAAATACGATAAAGCTCTTGAGTATCTCTCAATATTGAGACTATTCACGCCTCAATCCGATAAGCACTACCTGCCTCTGTTCTGGGGAATGTTGGCCTGTCACATCTGGATGAGCAACTGGGACGGGGCTCTTGAAGAATTCAATCGTCTCAAAGAGCACATAGATGGAACTCTCATCAATTCGCTCATGACATTGCAGCAAAGAACGTGGCTAATACACTGGGGTCTTATGATATTTTTCAACCATCCTCAAGGACGAGATCAACTCGTTGAAATGTTTCTTGAGACCAATTTCGCCAAGAAACAGACTTCAAAACAGATGTATTACACCCACGCCCTACAGACCCTTTGCCCCCACATTCTAAGATATCTGACTGTGGCAGTCATCGTAAGCAAACAGAGACGTCAGTACATGAGGGACCTGGTTAGAATTATACAGTCAGAGTCTCATGCATACAGTGACCCTATCACTGAATTCGTCGAGTGCCTATGTGTCAACTTCGACTTCGATGCAGCTCAGGGCAAACTGCGTGAATGCGAGGAAGTTCTAAACACAGACTTCTTCCTGTTCACTTCACTCAATGACTTTATTGAAAACGCTAGGTTATTTATTTTTGAAACTTTCTGTCAAATCCATGAATGTATATCCATAACGAAGTTGTCGGAGAAGTTGAATATGAATGAGCAAGAGGCCGAGAGATGGATTGTTGATTTGATAAGGAACGCCAGATTGGATGCTAAAATCGATTCAAAGTATGGTCATGTAGTTATGGGCACTCAAGCCATCTCACCATATCAACAGCTGATTGAAAAGACCAAGGCTATGTATGTGCGCTCCCAAGTTCTAACTATGAACCTTAATCGGAGGTCTACAGCTGATCCAGAGAAGACAAGAAATGACTTCTAGCCTGGTATGTTTGCTCTTCAGTGAATTAAATCCTTCAAACCAGCCACTACTAGAGTACTCTTTTTGAGCTACAAATGATTCGAAACACTGTCCGAAGAGTATGATCTGCTTGACTCACTGAAGAATGTAGGCTTCAAAGACTTCTTGTGCATTGTCAAGCCCCTGTTATTGCGGAACTTATCTCTCGGATGCCTTGATTTGCACCGACGACAGTGATACCTCTTGTAACCATTGGCATCCTTAGCTGTTATACTGAGGCATCTGAAGTGATACCACTGTGCGCATTGGTTACATTGTATCATTGCTCCGTCCTCGAATCTGTAAGGTCTTTTGCAAAGGCAGTGGACTGAGTTCAGGTCCAGATTAGGGTCTGTGATCCTTTCGAACTCATATACCATAGCTGAGGCATTCTTCTCCAACTCCTGTCGAGGTTCCCATGTATCCCAAGCATGACTGAACCCTTCCCAGTGTACAAGATATTCTTCAACGCCTCGATTCACGCGTTTGTCCAGAAGACTCTCGATAACCCAGAAAGCGGCCGGAACTTCCAATAGATCCTCCATCCATGAATGTGGCAACCTGGCATCATCTTGGCGTGAGCACGCGCTCATTATGGTGTGGATTTCCTATTGTTCCACTCCGTCTCTTCAGGTCAGGGCGATTGTATCGACGTTTAGGCACTTGTTGACTAAAGTGAGTTGAAAATCTGTTCTATGGCTGTGCCCATCTGCAGAGCTGTGTACGAGGTTAACGCTAGTCTCTGAAACGGTGCCGATCCTGCATTGCGCTATAGTCCTGCAACATTATCGAGAGCAGTCGAGACGATGTTTCTCATTGACAACTTGAGATGAGTATTACAAGGCATTCTTTTATTTAAGATCTTTTCCACTATTCAAATCTATGACTCTAGTGTGGCTTTAAAGACATAGCAGGACTTCGTTTAGGCCTACTGACCTTCGAACATCTTCCACAAATTCTCAAATTCGTGTGTGAATGGTCGCACAAGCGACGCATCCTTTGTGACCATGACTACTTCGTAGTTACTAACTACAGCTTTGTTGGTCCAATTAAAACTTCCAGAGAGTAACATCTCACCGTCGATGATAACGAATTTGTGGTGCATCAAACGTCCAGTGTAGCGTTTGTTTGTTCTGACTTCTATGCCTAGATTACGTAGGCGATTGACCTGAGTGGTGTGGGCATTATCATCTGTCGCATCGGTTATGATTCTCACTCTAACGCATCTCGAGTGCAACTCTCGGATGATGTCTCCGAGGATACCTTGAGTAAATATGTAGATGCATAACTCGACATGTTCTTGCGCACCTGAAAGTAACTTTAGAAATTGGATGAGCGATGACCTGGGCTCGTTGATTCTTCCATGGAGTTTGCGGCAAGATTGCCTTGGACAGGCACCGTCTACACTAGTGCCTTTAACTATAGCCTTTATAATCTCCGGACAAGGGTACTCAGTGTCAGGGAAGAATAGAACATTATTGAAGGACACCGATGAAGGCGGCTCCTTGTGATTTAGGTCAATAGCATGGTATCTGCCAATAACAGCAAGTATGGCCCTGCCGATGGCTTCGAGAACTGATGCTAAATATGCCATGGTCATAGTTTTAACAACTTTGTGAATGCTTGTAGTCTAGAACTTAGTTGGGGTCCTCTGCTGACAGGTTGATTAGTCCCTTGCAACTGATGTGTAGACTGGTTTCTTTTTACGGCTCGCTTTACTATCTGCTTTGGTGGTGAGCGCCGGTCGATTTCTCTCTGAATGATCCTGTGCCTCCTTATATTTGCATTCTTATAACTCGCAATTTTAGGGTCGTTGATAGCTATTCTCTTAGTGTCCAATAACGATTGTCGTCCCTTTAATTTATGCCTATCCTGAGACTTGCAGCGATCGCAAAATATAATCAGAAAACTTTTTAACCTACGGCAATGTCGTCTTGTGATCGAATGGTTGAGTCGAGTTCTTGTCTGTATGCGAAACTTTCTGGAGTTGCCACATTTGACACAATTTGTGTTGCTACGACTCTTGATCAGTGCTCGAATTATATTCTTGTCCTCAACAGGATCTAATAGTGAGTTGACACGAAGCCGATAGTAGACACTTAAGGGGTTCTCATGACCCTGTGATTCCAAAATTCGAGACGCTCTCGTGAGGAACTCTTGAGTCGCCTCCCGGAGTGTCAGTTGCTCTTGCTGTATGGAGTTGATGGACTGGACAGAATGTTGGGGCGGCATTGTCAGCTTTAACAGGCCCCAATGATCGGGTTGATCTTCGGGGCAACCAGCATGACACGTGCAATTGTTTCTGTGTGGCGGGGGCAATATGAGACGGGTTGTGTGGGGGAGGCGCTGCATTGGAACTCCGCCTGTAGGGCCTCATTTATTCCGCGCACGATCGCAAAAACTGAGCTTGGCAGCTTGAAGTTCACAAGGGTTGGCCGCGGCCACCGCGGTCGTGTTTGCATCTCAAAATACAGCTGCTCAGCGGTCACACAATGAATTCGCGCTTAGAATCAACAAGTTTTACACCCAACCAACTTAACCTAAACCAATATCAGTATTCAATCTGCCCATTTAGATAATAATGGCCCCCACAATACCCAAGATATGTGGCGTTAAGCGATCAATTTTCTGCACTCTCGTCAGCACTTGGGGCATAGTCATGCTGGCTGTGATGGGTGGACTTCTTTCCTACAAGAGTTTAGCCTTTGTAGAAGACATAGCCGTGGAGGAGTTTGATCAACGTCAGGGTATCGAGCTTTTCTACACAGAACAAGATCACAAGTACGATGTGGCCGCAAATAACTGCTACATTGCGGCCGTCATGTATGTAGCCACATTCTTGCTATCAGTTTATCATTGGGCTGTCTATCATAAACGAGGTCTAGTTTAAAACTTCGCATTGCCTGTAGATGAGTTTTAGTTTGATATATTGTTTTGGGAAACAAATTTAGTCAAGATGGAAGATTTTGCAATCAAGATTTAACAACATAATAAATCACTCCGAAGCAGATACTCGTTGAGTTTCGAGCTATGATCTCGCCGAAAACGGAACTTGGAAATATAAACATCCTCCACACAACAAGCATTATTTATTCATATGGCTACCCTTGTGCGATAAAGAAAGTTTGTCTCTATAGTTTTCATATACTCTTAGGTATCCGTCGTCCTTCCGACCGTAGTGTGGCATTTTCATTTCCTCGACAACATCACTGAGTCTCATGGAATTCGGCATTTTATGAGCCTGTTGCACAATCTTTTTAAACTGTACAAGTTGACGGCTGTCCACCAGAGTTATTGCGGTGCCTGTTTCTCCGGCTCGCGCCGTTCGGCCTATCCTGTGCGCATACCACACGCCACTTTGCGGGATATCATAGGATATCACATACTTGATCCCCATATCCATCCCCCTTCCAAGCAGATCGGTGGTGACAATCACATCGAGCTTACCGTCTTTCAATTCCGACATGTATTTAGACTTTAGCTCCTCTTTCACCTCAGATGATACGCTGACAGCGCGCACACCAGTTATTTCGTTCAAGAATAGGCAGAGTTCGTTACACTTCCTCTTGTCATTAGTAAAACACAGAACTTTTTTGTATTTCAGCTCATGCATTATATACCACATGACATATAGCTTGTCTTTAGTTTCCGTGATGAACATCTTCTCTTCGAGTTCGTCGGGTATAGCTGATGTGGTGAGCAGTTCACTTTTACTACTCACTGTCATGGGGACTTTACTCGGTGGCAATGGAACAGGGGAACCTCCTGGTGTACTTGTGTGACTACCTAGACTGTTACGTATCTTGGTGCTTGTAAGTGAGGGTTTAGTGGCCAAGTAGAGCCTGGGTTGATACAGATTCATGTGCATCAGTATCTGAGGATCACTTGATAATGTAGCCGAAAACAGAAGCTTCTGATACGACCTGGATGATGCGGCATTTCTTATCGTGCAGCCATTTGCTAGAAAGAAATTAGTCTTTTCTTTGCAAACCTCGGAGTCTCTAGACCCTTCAGAGCAGTTAGAGTCATCGCATGGACAACCACATGTGTTTGGACATACAGCTTTATCTAGAGCATTCAGCCAATCATGTTTATGATTGAATATGAGCCTATCAGCTTCGTCAATGACGAGAATCTCCAAATTATCGAGTCGGAAGCCAGCTAGATTTTGTATCAAGTCAACCAATACTCCCGGTGTCGTGACCAAAATATCGATTGTGCTGACGTAATCTTCATCTGTCTGGACGGGTGTATCCAAGTACTCTGTAAGAAATGGGGAGCTTTCAGGTACATTTGATCGATATGAATGATCATTGTGCTCGTATTTGGGAAATCTCCTTGTGAAGTGGGTGTCTTGCCGCTCGCCGCATGCCAAAGCACAGCGAATATGTGTGGGCTGCGCAACTTGTAGGAAGCATTTGAAAACTTGTTGTGCCAGATCACGCGTAGGCAGCACGGCAATGGCCCTCAGTTCTCTTGTAAGAGATTGTTTGAGATGATTTACAATAGGAATGACGAAAGCTAAGGTCTTACCTGAGCCTGTTGGCGATGACACGCAAATATCATTTGGTCTTCGGAAAGCTTGTGATCTAAACTGTTTGGACAAGGCTGGTATGAGACATCTCTGAACTGGAAACAGTTTTGTGATTGTTAGATTGACTTTTAGATGATTGATGAGTTCCTGATCAATAGTATCTGAGAAGTCATCGATATTTTGCGCAGAGTTGATTAGATTGGTAGCTGAAAATTGGATAGGTGCTGAGAGCCAAGTCGGGAGTCTCCTCTCTGCCTCAGAGCGTCGCCTGACATCGGTCTCCCCTAGGCTTGGGAATAGGACTTGGCTATCGTTAATGTTAGTCATTATGATAGGTGATCGTCATCTGTAAGAGTAGTTTATCTTGGACAATAGAAACACCGGAGATGAAGACGGACAGAAGCATGTGGGCATTCCGACTGCACGCGGGATTTTGCGAATGATTGCTAGACACGTGTTTCTGAAAATCAACTGTCTCGGAACTTCTGCGCAAGTGCAATCGCGCAAGGAAACAATGTTTGGTCATCGTCCTCGGCTCGTCTCAACGCACGTGTCTTGAATTTAACACATAGTCATCAACCAGAAATTCAATCTTTATTAACCATCATGGCGATATGGCGAATCAACCACCTGGACCATTATTTGTTTTCCGCGGCCATCATGCCGGAGTGACCGCTTCTGTCACCATCGGAGATTATCTTGTTTCTGGTGACGAACAGGGTACTATCAATTTCTGGGACCTGGTTACCTACAAACGAATCACTATCTGGCAAAAAGTTTGTAAGAGCAGAATACAAACACTCAGAATCGTGCAATTGCTGATAGGTCAAGAAGACCAGAGTATATTGATTGTTCAGACGCGTGATCATGGTATCAGCCTCTATCTTCTTACTGAAGGATTTGCACAAGATGAAGCGATCACAACCTTCCCTGCCTACGAGTCCCTCTTCTCTAAAGGGGATGCCTTTACAATAAGCAATCGATCTGTGATATTGGCGTATCCATCCTCTTTGGAGAGTCACATGATTACTGTTAGATTTCTAGGGCCGGATGTCAAGACGACAATTTCCGGGTCTGCCACGAGACCAGAATCGTCCGAGAAGAAGTGCCTAGCGTCTGTTTTCGATATTCTCATCAAAGAGTATCCTGAAAACCACAATAGCTATCTGATGTTTGCCGGATATGGGGATGGGAATATAGCGATCTTTTCTTTCTCCGAAGAGAAGACTCATACCATTCCAGAACTCAAGGTCACTGGACTCAATATAAAGATGATAAAACTAATTGATCTCAAAGTGCAAGACTTCATATCAGCGTTCGATGTAATCACCTACGGTGAAGACTTCTCTGTAGTAGCTGGATCACCAAACAAAGAATTGATCATCTGTAGGGTGCCTCATGATCTTGAAAAAGACATATCCATCAGTCATATTGCTCTAAAGAAAAGAGGAACAGCATCATTAAGAATACGACCAGACAAGAGACTGGTCGTAGCCGCGGGCTGGGACACGGGGTTGCGTTTATATTCAATGGATTCAAACGCGCACCTGGCAACTTTGGATCATCACCTAAAGCAAGTGCAAGATATCATATTCTATCAAACTTCATCTGAAGGAGATCTCAACAGTGAAGGAAAAGGCAAATATCTTATGATCTGCAGTTCTCTCGACGGAACTTTGAGCATCTTCGATATTTATTGACTCGATATTCAACCTGTTATTAATTTTCTATTATCGCCTAGGTGAGGTCGATATAAAGCAAATTGAGAAGAGGTTATGGCCCAGTCCATATAGATCATTTTCAATTTTAGTTGGCCCATGGCTCGAACGGCATCACTACTAACCAGCTGCCAGTCAGCATATATGAGCAACGCCCTTTTTTGGATCACCAACCCACACCCCGGTGAATGTTGCTGTGATAGTAAGAGTTCACTTTGCAACATTTGCTGTATCACTGGGCCTACCTCCGGAATGGACTGATTTTACGTGGTCGACGAGGACGTTGATGCCATAGTAATGCACTAATGCAGCCATCGTTACCAATACATGGAATATCTGATGGCTATGCAGGAAGAGATCACATTTCCCTGGGAAGAAGCGCTCGGGTACGCGGCACGCATAGAGGCTTGCGCCCGTGATGTAGAGCACGCCCATAATTACAAGACTAATGAATGAGGTTCTCAAATCGGGACTCGCCCAGATCTCATTCTGATGCAGCGACAGCCAATGGAGGCCAGGTATTACGCCAAAGAGGCCGAAAGCTGCGAAGCCGGCCGCTCGCACTGGTCGATAGGCAGCTGTTCCAAATTTGTCGTCCATGCTGAACCATATTGACATAACCCCTAGTGATATCACACCGGCCAAATATGTATGCGCATAGAATGAGTTCCGATAGTATCCATAGTGAAGGAATGGCAAGAAGCTCATTGTTATCAGAATGCATATGCCTACGTAGTCGAGTCTGTTGGCGTTCGGGTCCGCGAATGTGTTGTTAGGGTCGCTGATTTGTTAGTCTGCCGCACAATGAACGTGTCTGGCGTTTGAGCGCGACATAGAATGGGTTTGACCTACTTACTTTTGGAAGAATTTGCCTACTCTCTCTGAATGACAGCTGAATGCATGGAAGGCGGTCGAGAACATGTGACATAGAAAGGCACCTAGGAGGAAGGCTCCAATGACGGTTTTGTCCGTCAGGCTTAGGTGCTCGGACTCGACTGTTTTCAGTATCAGGAATACAAATAAAAAGCAGGGTAGTAGGTGCGTCCTGAGGCAACCAGGTTGAGGACGTTGGTTACATATGAGATCTTTGGTTATTATTCGACCTCAAATCTGGTTGATATCATCTTTTGGATATCATTGGGGAAGTTTCTCGAAATATCTTACCATATATTCATAGTTTCTGTGTGGAGCATGAAGCATGACCTTAGGCACATGAGGTAAGACTCGGTTGTGCTCTATGGTTGTTATGTAAATAGTGGTTGTCCCTGAGCCAAGCCGGCTGTTGGGTGAAATGGTTGAGCTTGAGATGTGTCATTCTGTTTCCGCTTTATCCTAGGGTGGCGCAAATGCCAGGTGTGTATTTTCTGGTCGTCTCGAGTAGGAACAACAACGAGCTACAACTAGGGATCGAGTAGCTAGTCAGAAGATGATACGATTGTCTTGTGCGAATGTTATCAGCATAGATTTGCATCATCTGAGAGGGCTGGTAATGGTTATTAGCTGAAAAGTTTGCTGCGGAATTGCGAGATTTTGTTGATCTAGCTGAAGTGTTATTGCTTTTGTTTCGCTTCCCAGGGACTTTCTCGGGTCTGAATTTATGCGAGCTTCTCTGTAGATTTTAGTTGTAGTATTGCACTTCATGGGACATCGACAATAGGTATTAAGATGGCTCCATTTGCGATAGGGATTCGGAGTGGGATAGCTAGCTAGTTGAGCTCTTCGTTTGGTGCGGAGATATTTCACACGAGATGAACCTCGGCGCTTGTAGAGGTGTTTGTTGCTGATTAGAATCAATCACGAGTCCAATCGGCAGCGGTGGCGGTGGCTTAGGCGCGCGCTCAACTCCGATTGCGCCCAGGGCTGACTGCTGCCTTGGTTGCTGGCGACACGCGTGCGCGCGCTTGGGCTCACTATGAGTGCTCGTCGGGCAAGCTGCTTGCCGAGACCCGACTTGCCCGCCAACTACTTCGCCCTCAGCTGTCTTGTCTATCTGGGCGGCCTGTGCAAACTCACAAGTGTCAGTAGTGTTCCGCTGACCATCGGGTGCACAACTGTCACAGTGCCAGTGTCTGGTCTATAATTAGGCACTGCTCGTGTGACAATATAATTGAGTGGCAGTGTTGGCGGTGGCGGTTGCGGTGGCTGGCGCCCAGGCTGTGGCTAAACTCGAAGCAGGAAGTGCATCCATGCGGCGCATTCACGGGCGGTCTAGGCGGGCGCGGGCGGATAGGCGCTTGCGTGGTGTTGTTCTTGCCTCGTGTTCGTGTTCGTGTTCTCGTGTATGGCTAGTGCGCTTGCGTTGCATGTCGTCTGATAGACCGCCGACAAGATTGAGCGCTCTCGGAAACGGCGCACTCATGGAGCTCTCGTACGGGAACCTTATATAACCTTTGGATCCGATAACCTAAGGCTTTAGGGCATGCGGTGAGCCCGGCGAGCCAGGAGGCGCGACTTGCGCTAAGTTATTGTCGTGTTTTTGCAGTTGCCATTCTCAATGATGTTGTCGACTCCTCGTGACTTATTCACAAGGCTTGACGTCAGATCGGTGCAGGCACTAATTTGTAGCGACAAAACCTTTACCACTACTTCCCGTCACTACTCGATTTAGTGACTTTCTCGATCTCTAGTCGAGTCGGTCGGCGGCCTCGGTTTGCTCGCTACACCTGTGCCGGGTGAACCGAGTTCAACTGGAGTGGAAACTCAAGCCTTTGATGGCAGGCAAAAGCGTAGTTGTCTTGCAAATAATTCTGCTAAAGAGACTTACTTGATCGACGCTCGAACAAGAAACTGCTAAATGGTGCCATAACTTATCCTCGGTGCTGTCGACTCTCGCGTGCCAATCTTGCAAAACGTTCTCCAGATAATCCGAGGCTGCGACTGATGCGTCGTCAGCTGAGCCAATGTACACTGTAACTCTAATCTGGTGTCTTATTTTGCTCAAGAGGAAGTGATGTCCTACTGGTGCTCCTCTGGTTGAAGAACAGGAAGTCCGACAATCGACCATTGCACTGGTCGAGCGATCTGTGAGGCGATTCGTATGTCCAGACGTGACAATGGTTAAATGTAGACTCTCTCGGATTACATGAACCTTGTCACTTGATCCTTCAATCTCGCTTGCGGTCTGATAAATGTTGCTCTATCGATGATTCCGGTCGCTCTGATTCTCTGCGATCTCAGGATTGAACGTTAAATCAAAGGTGTTCAATCGTAAAGCTTGCGCGCAAAACATGCGCCCGAAGAATTTATCCTGCTGTTTCGGAACTACCACATGTCAAATGTCTAAATTATTATATATTAATATATTCTATTGTATACTCTAACCTCTCCGCAAACATGACGGACCTAGATAAGAAGATACTAAAGTCACAGACTGACCTGGTCCAGTCTGTGGTGGAGGCATTCGAGAAGAAGAGTCTGGAGCGAGTTGATGTCCTCATAACTAATGCTTTCAAGCAACTCAAGATGTCCAGATTTAAGCTAGATCAAACTACTTGTATCAGTCTCCTGTATCTTGCTCGCATTTGTCCCAAAGCATTCTCTCAATCCAACAATCTCAGAGAGCTCCTCAAGAGTCACATAAAACGTGATAGCGGCCCGACCAACATCAAAACCAACAAAAACGATTTTATTTTACCTGTACTCGCTGCAAATATACTACTAGCCTGTTGCGACTCTCTCGAAGTCCGAGCCCTGATACTGAGTAGAATAGAACAATGGATCTCTTCAAACCAAAAACTAAACGAACTCGTACAGCATCTTCTGGCAATTTTATGTGTCAAGTGTATCGACTCAGACTCTCAGACTATCAAGACTTTGATTGATATGCGCCATCATTGGTTCCAATTCTTGAGTTTGAACCATGAAAATTATGGTCCAGTATCTTCAACCCTCTCTAAACAAATCAGAACTCTCCTAAAAGGTGAGACTAACTGTGAATTTTTAGTGGAAAATCTAGCATTCTTAATCAAACACGATCCCTCCACGATAGATCTCTCGAGCGCGGTGAGCAAACTGATCGTCGAGAAGCCAATCACAATAGAAAATATGCTCAAGAATTCAACCTCAGCCGTCCAACTGTTTGAATCTTTACTCTCAATATACGATAAGTCGTTACAAAGTTTGGAAACAGATTATTCCGTCAAGAAACGAGATGACATTGAGAATCCAGTGTTTATCAAGACTGCCTCATCATTGTTTATCATTGAAAAAGTCACCGTTGAGGCGATCTTGACCATACTAGCTATAAGAGGTTTCCCCGAAACAAAAATGTTCACGATCCAATTCGTGGAGCGCTGGTTAGAAGAGAGAACCAGGAGAGATCCGGAGCAAGCCGCTTATGAGGATGCCGAATTCGCCAGGCAATATGTTGTCGAAGATCGTGTGCTGCATAGAATGGTTCATTCATCTAATGAGATAATTCTTAACTTGGCCCTACTTAGCGCAACATCATCTCAACTTATAGACATGTTGATGCAATTCGGCTTACCACCATCAACTGTAAGGATGATCTTGAACAGACTTGAGCAGGTTGATCCGGATGCTGATTTCGCTTCCGAAATGAGGGATAGTATTCTCATGAATACTCTGTTGCAATACTTTTCCGATACCGGGATCGAGGAGGTACAAAGACTTATAAACAAGATGAATGAAACTGACACGTCTCACGATTGCAAACCTCTAATCAAGAAGGAGGTTCAATAAAGAGAGAGAGAGTTCGTCTGATTGAACAAGCTTTAGGTTTCCGTCTACCAACTAAGGCTTATCTTGTGGCTCTATTTTAATTTTCGCTAATCTTGGTATATATGTCGAGTCTAGTCTCGGCTCCGGTGGTTTCTCTGACACTAAAGGCCTTGGCATTAATGTGGAGTTTTGAGTAACTGTCTGAGGCTGTGTTGGATGTCTCTCCGAAGAGTGACTAGTAGACGGTGCTCGAGACGAGCTAGACGATGAGACAGATACATTCTGTCCTGATTGAGATTGTATTAATTCAGGTCGCACCGAGATAGGCCTGAGGATTAGAGTGGGTATTGATCGTGGATTATGGGCTAGATGGTTAAATGTACCACTCATGGGTGTGGACTGGCACAACGCGGGTACGGTAGGATGTGAACTCAGAGACGTCGATCTCGTTTGCTGCTGCAAAGGTAAATGGATTTGTGGAATGTTCGGTCTCGTTGTCGTTGATGTTGATGGCGGGGGAACTGAGATGGATGTGGACGCTTTAGATGTTTTCGGAAGCGGCACTGACTTGCTATATGTAATGCACTGTCTCAAGTCTGCATGTATTTGAGCAGGTGACGGTTGGGCTTTAGATGGATCATTTCTGGGATGAGGGTCTTCGGGACGTTTACGCTTTGAAGCTGTTTGATTTGATTCCTCATCTCTTCGCAACCTCTGTTGGGCTTTCCGATTTTTCTCCTGCTGCTTCAGTAACTCTTCGGCTTGTTTTACTTTTCTGAGCCTTTCTGCTTCAATCAGTTTGTTTCTACGCCTCTCCGTCTCCTCTTTTTCGGTACGCGATTTCTGTTCTAGTTCTTCGAATGCCTCTAGGATGGTAGCTCGTTGATCCTCCGGCAATGATCTAGTTCTAAATTCGTAGATACTTTTGAATAGAGCACCGACAAGTTGATCGGACACTTTAATGAGATCACTTGCCTCCGGCGGTAGTCTGAAATAGCTTTTGTCTGAAAGATCTCTAACATCTCTCGATGATCTCAACTTGAGACTTTCAAAGACTTGAGCTATATTCTTGAAAGCATGTCTGGCAGTTTCTCTATCGAGTGGATGCAACGCAGTGGCTTTGGCAACGTTATCACGGTGTTCCTGACTGACGAGATGCTTGGAGACGTCTAGATCTGATTTGAGTGCAATTTCGCAAAATTCACACCTTGTTGGTAGCATGGTGTGAGTTAAAGAAATAAACTGGTGGATATGATGAAATGCATGGATTCGGACATTGGGTTGCAATGTGGTAAACAACTTAGCCTCCAGAGAGTCACGTGTCGTGCTGCTGTGACGCGGCTGCGCAAATCATGTGCCATATCGTCCAGAGTCATTAAATCGGTCGGTCAGTGTGCGGGATGAATAATGCTAATAAGGCAAGATTTGACCTGTAACGACTTAAGCACCACATTATCCACTGTCACTTCGCAAGGTTTGCCAGTAGCTTTAGCGCCCACAGTCCACTGTTGAAGTCATCTTGGGAATATGAGTCACCCAACTGCAACGCACGATATTTCATGTATTTACCTACCAAGTGAGTTTATTAGTAGCTCAGAGTCCATCTAAATTTTGATAAACGAGTAACATATTCACCAATCAAAACATTTATGAACAACTAATTGGTTCAGTGATTAGCGGCGTGTAGTAAGATAATTTAGGCTACTATAAAGCCCCAAGAGATTCTGTGCAATATAATGGCATGGAGGAACCTGCCAATGGTCGATTGGCTGGAGATTGAATCGTCAGCGCCAGGAAAATTCATCTTGTGCGGCGAGTATTCAGTTGTCTATGAAAAGCAGGCTATTGCATCAACAATCAATCTCAGGACAAAAGTGACAATCCGTCCAGGTAAAGAAGGCAAGGTCAGACTGAACTTGAAAAATCTCAACACAGTCCGAGTTTGGCCTTGCGCATCCCTCACTACCTATCAGCTTGTAACGAAATACTCAGAATGTCTGGATTACAACGAAATGGTTCCTGGCAAACTAGGACACTTGTTGAATGCGCCCCAGAGTCGCGAAACCAGTCCAGCCCTTGATTCTGGATCGCCTATGGATAACATAGATCTAAAGGAACTGGATAAGAAGGCCGACGATGCTTCGATGGCATTCTTGATACTCTACATTGCTCTGGGCGACTCTTTCTATAACTCTGCGAGACCCCCTCTCGAGGTGGAGGTCGAGTCGTCAGTGCCTGTAGGGGCTGGTCTGGGGTCTTCATCAGCTTATTCTGTTGCCTTGTGTGGTGCCTTGATGCGCGTATTCCGTGTAACTGCAGAGAAATACATAATCAGCAACTGGGCTTTTCAGATAGACAAGTTTTTCCACGGAAAGCCGTCCGGAGTGGACAACAACGCAGTGACAGTCGGTGGCTATATACTCTTCCAGAATGGAAAAATCAAGGGAAATGGACCGGGACACAAAGGACGTATCAAAGTGATGCTGATTGATACGTGTGTTTCAAGAAGCACCAAAGCTCTCAATGAAGGCGTCTTAGCGTTCATGAAAGAGAATCCAGTGAGGGTAGCAGATTTATTTAATACCATAAACGATTTAACAACACAGATATGGAGTAAAATCAACGACCCTGACTTTGAACCTCAAGATATATCTGAACATCTGAGAGCTAACCAAGGCTGCCTAGATGCTCTTGGAGTCGGCCATCCAAAACTCAGGGACATCTGCGACAAGGCTCACGAGCTTAACTTGACAGCGAAGCAAACAGGTGCAGGCGGTGGTGGGACAGCGTTTGTCCTCTACAACGAGAGTAATGACTGTGAACCCATCGACACATTACGCAAAAGACTGATCGAAGCTGGTTACAAAGTTCACGACCATTCCATAGGGTGTCCTGGGCTGAAGGTGAAAGTTGTACCGAACCCGAACTACGAGGATATAAGTCAGTCGAACTTCTAAAATGTAGATACTCAAGACAATCTGATATTCTATCGTATTAAAATTTCAAACATGAACAAAGGTCTGGTGTCGAGTGACGAATCCGTCAGGTCCTCAATATCATGTCAAGAGGTTCTTCGAGGCACTCGCAGATGCTCCTGGCTTTGCTCTTTAACATGCCTAGAGGGACATCGTTGTCGGCGCACATGCATAACAATACAGAGGAGATATTACAGACAATGAGATTTGCGTTTTGACCTTGAATCACAGCAGTTCTCAACCTATCTTCATGGAGTGCGGAGTTTCCATATCGCTGGTAGTTCTTCCATATAGTGCTTGCAAGGGCAGCTATTGTCACTGCCTCCGTATCTGAGTTACCTGCATGGGCTAGTAGAGAACCTTCTAAATTCAAGAGCAGCGTGCACCTCACACCGCCAGTATTCGCTTGAGCCAGTACATTGTTCAATGATTTGGGTTTCAGGAGAGTTGTTGAGCTTCCGTTGTGCATGATGTCGAAAGAATAGATATTTGATAAAATTTCATAGCTATGTACAAAGGGAGAATTTAGAACATCAGATCACAAATTCAGCATTGTTTCAAAGTGAACTTGTTGTCAAAACAATTTGCGCACAGCTGTTCAAGAAGTTAGCCGCGACTCTGCAGGATTAGACTCTGCCTCGACCAGCGCCTCGAACACAACAATCTCATTGATATGTCAACTAGTTACTACAAAGATTTTATAATTTAGAGTCTTAAGTTGAATTCCACTCAGTGCAAAACCAGTGGGGTTTGGAAGATTTGGCTATCTGTAGCCAGCACGGGCCATTTTTCTTTCCATCTTCTTACGCTTCTTGTCGGCAACCTCTTGTGGCGGCCCTTCCGGTGGCTGAGCAAAGATCCACGGGGCAATCACAGACATCCATATCTTGTAAGCAAAAAACACTGGTAGCCAGAGCCATAGACACCAGAACCCGTTCGATAATATAGACAGAGCTGTGCACAAGCTCGTTGTGATTATGAGATCTTTGAGGTTATCGGCGAAACCAGATTTAAGATTCAGATCCAAGCCACCATCAACGACCGTCTGCGATGGGCCTGATAGAATGGGTTTGGCCATATAGTACATAAATCCTATCGCAGATGATTGGACGACAACTGCGAATAAGGTCAGGAGCAAGCTTGTTGTGGTTGCAAAAGGAGATGATAGGATAAGTTTGAGCAGGAGTGAGGCTGCCGCCATGATCGAGTAGAACTTGATCGTCTCCTTGTTTTCTTCAAATATCTGTTTTTGCCCCTTGGTCGCTTGTTTGCCTTTCTTGGGTGCGAAGAGGGCCTTAGTGTCCAGCATCAGGGTTTCTTTTTGATCCATGGTGATAGATTTCACTGATGCTCCAGGGTGACGCCGGTTTCTTATTTTCTCGCAATGATGCCTCGTGTGATTGTTGCGGCGATGTTTATCTCAACAGTAACTGGTCTTGTCAAGTAATCTGAACCTATCTATAGCCATTCAAGACTTGTAAGTGACAGCCGAACAAAATAGTGCAGTCCGCGCGGAAGTGGTTACTTTTTGCAGCTCGAACTCTGCAATTGAATGCGCAGTGCTTCTTGAAAAGAGGTTCGCGGAGAAACCAGAGAGCTTAGCAGACAAACTCAACTGTGCTCAGCGACCAATGTAGGGGGTCTTCTTCCAACGACTATGTTTACTCAATATTAGGCTCTATATTCCCTGCTAACAAATCTGAATCTAAAGATTTCACGCCATCGAATTTACACCCATAACAGCAATATGATCACGTGGCGCTCAATTTAGTAGTATCATTGCAAATAACAAACAACATATAACATTCAATCATTAGATGCTGAAGAACATCATGGGCTTATTTGGGAAGACCACTCAAAAATCTCCCAAGGATCAATGCCAAGAGTGGACCAGCAAGCTCAGGAAGCAGGGTTATATGCTCGACCGTGAAGTGAGAAAGATCGAGAATGAAGAATTCAAGATCCAAAAAGATCTCAAGGCTGCCGCCAAAAAGGGTGATCGTGATGTTTGTTTAATTCTAGCGAAGGAACTTATCCGTTCAAAGAAAGCTAAGAGCCGCATACAGATGGCTAAATCTCAAATAAACTCAATCTCAATGATCATCAAGGAGCAAATGGCCACAGTAAGGATTGCTGGATCACTTCAGAAAAGCACAGAAGTGATGAAAAGCATGCAAAATCTAATCAGTGTTCAGGGAATTTCAGCAACAATGCAAGAACTCTCCAGAGAGATGATGAAGACGGGCATCATTGGAGAAATGATGGACGAGGCTATAGAGGAGGTAATTGATGAAGAACCGGTCGACGAAGAAGCCCAGGCTGAGGTCGAGAAAATCATGTCCGAACTGAACATTGAGATCGGAGACAAGATCGCCAGTGTCCCGTCCACAAGACCGGCTGTAGAGCACCAAGCTCAAGAGCAGGCATCTACATCCAAAGAAGCAGAAGCGGAGGATGATGAAGACATGAGGAAGATGCAACGACGACTCGAGCAACTCAAGAGTTGATGAGCTTCGGTCCAGATAAAGAGTTTTTCTAACCAATAAGACTAAGATATAGGTTTGTGTGTATATTTCAGTATCTCTGATTAATTTTAACGTCTTCTCCACAGCTTCAGAGTGTTCCTTCTCTTCCATGAAGCCTTCTTCGATCCACCGATCACCTTCGAGTATCCGACACCCTTTCCTAGTCCTCTGTGCTTGCGGCCAGCTGATGTAAGACCTCTGAGTTCACGATGCTTGTGGACTGGCTTGCAGATCCAGTTGATCTTTGGATCCCTACGGACTGCCTTATGGAACGGGTCAATGCAGATGACTTCGTAAAATTTGAATGTCGAGTCCTGAGCTACCCAGTAGGAGTTGAGAACACGAAGCGATTTAGCCACACGTCTGCCGACCCTCTCCTCGGCAATAGCTTGGAGGTTACGCTTTGGCTTAAGCTCGTTGACACCATGGTTCTTGGTCTTTCCGTAGGTGGCTCCCTTCGGTGCTTGCTTCTTCCTGCAACCGCGTCTGATGCGGATACGGTAGACGACGAAGCCTTGCTTCGACTTGTATCCCAGACGGCGTGCCTTCTCCGGCCTCGACGGTCGTGTGACCCGGTGAACAACACTCAACTGTCGGTATTGCCAGCATCTAATACGTAGCAAGAATCTCATGACATCTGACTGCTTGTTCCTCCAGAACTCTTGCATGTACTTGTAGGCACCCATCTTGAGTGTGCTAGCCTGATCTACTGGTCAGTATGGATATCAAGTAACTCTGTTCGTGCTGACCTTAGGCTGCCAGCTAAGATTTAGTAGCCTCCTTGGACGTCGCCACTATATCTAATAAGGTTTCGAAGTTATAATAATAATTGGTAGCGGTGAGAGAAGTAATACATGAGAATTCTGGGATTCTCAATTGGGACGATGGCTGATTGTGAACATGTCATGCGGATTTCTTTGTGTGCAATGTGCATTGAGTGCGTGCAACCGCTCGCGGCGGCCGTGCTGAAAATCACGCGAGAACGCATGCTTTGGATGCCGCTGAAATCCTTAGGCGAGCCGGGCGTCCGGTATCGCAAAACGCATTCGAGCCGTGCAAATTTGCGAGAAATTCGAATTCAACGCTGGCGGAGCCCGCGGGCTGCGGGCTTCTTTGCCCGTCACAGTAATATAGCGCTCGAGTGGAATTCCCGTCGTAAGATTTACACAGTATTCAGCAGTAACGCCTACCACCTGTCAAGGACACGCCCACAACCATGTGGATCTAGCGTTGTTTTTGTTGTGGTTTTGAGGCAAGATTTCTCGGTCCAATGCCGACCCACCCCTAGGTCATATGATTATATTCGAGAGGGCCCCCAATTATGGGTGCTATTCCCAACCTCGGACGACAAGTCTACTTCTCAATCAAAGACGCACATGCGGTCCGGGTCCTGGTCGGCCATGTACTGCACTCGTCCGACAGATCACTCATATTGCCGTTCTGTGATTATCCAGGCCCTCTGGCCAGAGAGCTCGCAGCTCGCAACTTCAAGGCTCTCAGCGTCTGCGAGCCCAATGATTATGTTCGGGAGGAGTTTAGAGTAAGTTCGCAGTTACCCAACATGAGTCTTGAATCGTATAGCTCTACAAGCCTTGCGTGTAACTAACGAATCGCTGCAATCTCACACCATAGAATCATGTCCAGACGACTTACCCCCACAAGCCGATTAGAATCTATGCGGATGATTTACTCGAACTGACCAACAGATCAGACGTCGACGAGGCGCAGCAACGATGTGCTCAGATCGCCCGGGATCATTCCAGTCTGATGGGGCATTCTGGAACAATCGGCAACACAATCTGTGATAATAATGTAGATATCCTAATACCCCTGCTCAAGAGTCGATATGAATCTACCTTTCTGCGAACAATATACTACCAGATATGCCTAAGACTTGGACTATGCTCCCAACAGCTACTGAATTTCTACCTATTGATGTCGGATCGGCAGCACGCGTATTTGGAGGCAAAGCCCAGAGATAATTTGATGCTGTATCGATCATCAACAGTATTATGTAATACCATATTTGATGTCAAGACTCTGGAATCTTTCGATCTCAGGAAATGTTTTGGGATAGGTGTCAGCCGAATCCAGCATACAGCGACAACTAACATGAAGTCATATAAGAAGGTTCATCTAGTCTCTCTCAGACCAAAGTCAGAAGTCGTGGAGTCACTCGCTCAGCAGGCATCGGTGGAGTACCGTTTTCTAGTCTCTCAAATGATGCACAGAAGAACCGGGAAGGTTAAAAAATTCCTCGATAGATTCTTTCTGGATTATCATGATACCCTTGTAGCGGAAGACATCAATGAAAATACCAGGTGCGGTGATCTAAGTCCAGAACAGTACCACCGGCTGTTCTTGTCATTGAGAAGATCTGGTTCCTACCAGGGTTCCACATTTAAGCACGCGGCATCCAGTGTGAGGGAAAGCATACTGACATCCTCTGAATGATTTAATAATAGAAAATATATGCAGCTGAACACATACGTCTGAGATCGACTCCGGACACTATTCTATCACTAATTTTGACTCTGTATATGAGTTCACAATTGACGTCTGTCGACGCAACATGGCGAGATTGTCTTCGGCCTTCTTGATGAGAAGCCTGGCCGATTCAACGTCTGCATCCTTGTTCCTCCGGAATTCAATTTTGACCTTACGAGTAAAGTAGTTTTTGTAATAGTATGACTTGAACTTGGAAGACTCCGCGAGGAGAGCCTTGTAGAGTCTGAGTACGGTCACTTTATTTGACATCGTGGACTATCACATAAAACACAGAGTTTCTAGTGGTCGAAACAAAACTAGACCACGAGTTGTGTTTTGAGGCGTGCTGAGCGTGCGCTTGTGAGCGTTTGGGAAAAACAACAACAATCGCGTGCAATCAGAATATTTTGCTTCACCAGTTTGGCATCTGTTGTAGATTGCCCTTTTCAACACCCGACTGTTCATCAAAGACGTCATGCAACACTAACAAACATCGCAACTTTTAATCCCATCCTCTGGAGTCAGATGTTATCCAGATTTGGACGCTTAATTCACATCACAGCCGCCAGGATGTCCGATCCGAAGAAAAATCTGGCCAATCTATCTCCAATGCAATATAAAGTCACACAGGAAAAATGCACCGAGCGGCCATTCACGGGTAGATTCGATAGGTTTCAAGAGGAGGGAACTTATCAGTGCATAGTGTGTGGATACGAACTATTCAAATCACGACACAAGTTCGAATCCGGCTGCGGGTGGCCGGCCTTCTACGACTCGATCGATAAAACTCGCATCAAAGAAGTTCAGGATGAGACACACAACATGATCAGGACAGAGGTGTTGTGTGCCAACTGCGACGCCCACCTTGGACACGTCTTCGATGACGGACCGAAGCCAACTAGACGGAGGTTTTGCATTAATTCAGTTTCGCTCAAGTTCGTCGATCCCACCGGCCAGAGTATCACAGACGAGGGCAGAGTTTGACACAAGAGAGACGGCTGGAGAGTGGTGCCATTTGTCAGAGATCTTTTAATAACCGCATTCACGGTGAAGAGTGGATAGATAATACTGTAGAAAGGGACACTTCTTCATGGAGAGGCCGGAAGCAGTTCGCCTCTAGCTGGGCGACAATCGTTGGAGACGTAACACCGGCAAATACAATCTTTATAAGCAACTCCTCTGTCCTAATTAGACCTGGGCGTTTGCTCGGTTACGTGGCTGTGTAACTGAAAAGTCTAGTCAACGCCTTGATTAGGAAGGAGCGCTCGTTGGGAGTTGACGGCTGCAGGTGACTACTTTGGAACATCGCCTCACGCCTGTCCATTGCATGATTGAGCCTCGGATTTCCGCCGAGCCGACGCCGCTTGAACAAGGCCAACAGTTGCTGGTGGCGGTGCTTTTATGGCTCCGACAATGCCGCCGCAGCCAAGCGGCGAGGACGCCCACGACCAGTGCGTTATTGGCTGTGCGCAATGGCGTCCATTATCTTTGCCAACCTCTCGCTGTCTGCGTGGCCCCCTTTGTCTCAGGGCGGCCCGCCGACCAGCCGAGAGAATTCTGTAAGCAGCCCCGAGCGCAGTGTCCAGTGTCCAGTGCTCCTCGAGTGTCGGTCCCAATTAGCTGCGGCCACCAAGACGCGTCTGGTGCGCATGCGCGTCGCCACCCGCAACACTTGTGTGTTGCGCAACAACTGGATGCAAAGGCGAGCGCGAGTGTTGTTGTGTATCCTATCTAATTGAGATTCACTCGCGAGACGTGTGTGTGTGTGTGTGTCTGTGTGTCTGTGTGCGAGTAGGCGCCTGGTAATTGATATCGAAGCGCTGAACAGTCGAGTCTGCGGCGATGTCCCGTCGTCGACTTGGAGCAGGCGAGCCATTAACGGGGGCGGCGAGTTCGAGGCGCGGCCGAGCGGGCGGGCGGACGGCGGCGACCACGACGGCGCTGAGTTGCGGTGGAGAGCGCGAGCTAGCGAAAGTCGCCGGTTAACGGCCACCTCGCTCGAGCCCAACGAGAGAGCGTTCATATTTTGATCGCGCGGCCAACTCGAGCGAGCGGCCGCTCTCACTCACACAAGTGCCACTCGGCAAGTGAGTTCCATTGCGACATCAAGACGTCGCCGGCGAGCACACGAAAGGAGAGCGATGACTCGCGCACGCCATTAATTAGTCGGCGCACTTGTTTCAGTGGAGCGAGCGCAGCGTGAGGCGCGCTTAATTTTGTCAAACTCACTTGAGGTAAGCGAGAGTTTCACGGCGGCGACGGCGAAGAAGAAGAGTCCAGCTCGAGTTGGCGCCGAATATAAATCAGTGCCAGTGAGTGCCGCCAAAGAGTAAACAAAACGAACACGAAGAGGACGACGGCGAATTGACCTCCACTCAGGTTTCTGATCTGTCGAAGTGATTTCGAGCAAGCCGGCGTGAACTCGGGCGCTGATGACGTTCGTTAGCTTAGCTACGGCGAGCATCACCGAACGCGGGCGCAATTTTTGGGCAATCTCGGTCAAGGTGCCGAAGGAGAGCGGCGCCCCTCGTCTTTGGAGCGCGCACCTTCAAAGTGACGGTCAGCGCGGCACTTGAGGCCAGCGTAGGAGCGCCAGGTGAGTCATCCCAAGTGAAGGCCGAGGCGTGACGTAGGAGACAGTGCGAGAGATCATGTCCAACGCAGGCACGACCAGCCGATAGAGACAGAGAGTTTGCTCCAGAGAGAGAGAGCGGCTCTCGACCGCGACAACTTTGTCCTTGGCGAGCGAGAGTTTTGGGCGCAAGCGCGACCGATTGCGATTGCGAGCGAGAGTGAGAGCTGGCGAGTGATAAAAAGTCGCCGCCAGTCGACTCTAAGGCATTGCCGCGTGTGAAGGATAACGAGCGAGACACACAGCTAAATAGGCATCAACTTGTTGACGCCAACGTCGCCCCTGTCCATCACAACGTGGCTACGATCCCCCGGCCGTCGCAACTACCACGAGGCTTACAAACAGACAGTCCAGTCGTAGCAGCAGCACCGCCGCAAAAAATCGAACCGCCAATTTAGCTGTCTGTCTGAGTCGCACGCCGAGGTCCTTGATTGGCTGAAAGATTCCCGTGCACCGGAAATCACTCTCGTAGACGCCAAGCTCAAAGGTCTGCGCCACCGACGTCCAACAAATTGATGCTCTTGCAGCGCCTGATGTCCTATTAGCCACATCTCAGCGCCTCCATAACAACAGCCAACCAAATCAGAAGCTCTGTCCCCACTCAAGTCGCCAGCACCACTCTGGCCGCTAGCAAGCGACTTCTCTCGCACCACTAGCCTCGCCCCGCCCCGCCCCGCCGCGGATCGCCGGTCGAGCTGCCAACGCCAAGGGACGCGCATCAGCTCTGACCTAGGCGGCCAGGAGCTCACCAAAAATGAGAACACTCCCTTCTTGACGGTCACCAACACTTGACCACTCGCGCAGGCCGGAAGGCACTCTCGGCCGCGACAGATATTCAGAGAAAGGTTGGGCAGCTCAGTTAACGAATACTTTCTTTTTGTGACATCTATCGGTCGGGTTGAGTTAACTCTCAGCTCAGTTAACTCTATCTGGTGCTGCGGAACTGTAGCAGAAGAGCCATCAAGTCAACAAGATCTATGGCTTATAAGCTCAGTGGCAAAGGGTAGAATTTTGAACATTAGTCGTGCTACTGGAGACCAGATCGAAGATGTGCTCAAAGCAGCAGTCGGCTTCAGTAGTGTGGATCACACCAGACACCAGATCATCGACTGTGTGGCGGACAGTCTCTTTACTGCTAATCGTCGCGCTAGCAACCGCACGGACAGCTAGAGGCGCCGACTACTTGGGCGCTTACTTGGGCAAGTTGAACTCGTACGCACACCAAGTCAACGGGGACGTCTACTTGATCGACGAGTACACCTTCTTGATCAAGAACTTCTTCTACGATGGCCTCTCTCAGGACGCCTTCTTCTGGGCCGGCTCCTCAATACGGCCCAGCAACAAGGGCTTCATCATACCGAGTGAAGATGGGCGCACCAACAAGCTGCAACGCTATACAAATCGTGATATCACCATCAAGATGCCCGACAATCGCCTGATCACCTCCATCAGGTGGCTCTCGATCTGGGACATCAGGGCGAGCAAGAACTTGGGCGATGTGATAATACCCGACGGTTTCGAGCCGCCCACCCCGAAACGGATCGCCGAGTTCAGTCAGCTGGCTCATGGCGTGCGCTCCGAGACGATCACGCTCGTGGACTCAAAGTCGATCGGCATCCAGCAGCTCTACTACGACGGCCTCGGGCCTGAAACCTACTTCTATGCGGGCATCGGGCCTCAGCCCAATGGACTCGGCACCCGCATCCCCGACGAGACGGGCTCGCTGGAGCCGCTGGGCGCCTATGCGGGCGAGAACATTGTGCTCGAGTTGCCGGGCAACCTGACCATCTTCGACATCGACTGGCTCGCGATCTACGACATCCGCGAGCAGGAGAACTACGGCAGCGTTCTCGTGCCCAGCCACCTCAACGTGCCGCCCTCGCTGAGTCAGCTGATACGGTACGAGTCCCGGTTGCCCCAGTGCGAGCAACTCCATCGAGACATTCAGCTCAACTGGGAAATTTTTGGGCCGCAAATCACCATCGAGCTGGTGGCGCGCATTCAGGTCAACGAGTACATCGCCTTCGGCATCAGCGGCTCGGACAACTCGAGCCAGATGATTGGAGCGGACGTCGCCGTGTCCTACCTCGAGGGCCACCTGGGCTACACCTTCGACTACAACATCACCGACAAGCACCCCTGTGTGAACCTGAAGATGCCGCCCGGCGCCGAGCCTCGCGCCCACTACGGGGCCGACTTCCGGGGCGTGTGTCCCGACACTAAAGTGGGCGGCGTCGAGAACTATCAGGTGCACACGTACACGCGCGAGAACGGGCTCACCAAGATCACCTACAGGCGCAACCTAATGAATGCCGGCGACGAGGGCGACCGGGTGTTCCGCACCACCGGCGGGCCCACTTACATCGTCTGGGCAGTGGGCCGGCTCAACAAGTTCAAGGAGCCGCGCTATCACCACATGTACACGAAGGGCGACTTCAAGGTGGACTTTGGGCGCAAGATCTCGAAGAACTGTCACCAGTTTGTGATGCCCGCCCAAGAGGTCGGCTCGGCGGGCGGCAATGCGAACGATGTGGCCTTTAGTAGGCAACAGGTGGCGGCACTATCGGCGCCAGTCGAGTCGGCGGCCAGCGCGAGCAAGCGGCTCAAGTCGAATCACGGCATTGTGCGCTTCTCCAAGTCTTCGTCCTCATCCTCCTCGTCGCCTGTTGTCAACGCCGTCCGGACTGGAGCCAGACAGACGGGGCGACAGCTGGCGGCCGACAGGCACAACACAAATGCCGAATTGGACTCGTCAGGCTCGGCGTCATTCTCCTCTGCCTCATCGTCGTCGTCGTCGTCCTCCTCCTCCTCCTCGTCCTCGTCCTCGTCCTCTTCAGAGTCGGCGCTGAGTCCCTTCTTCAACTCGGTGTCGTGGGGCCAGCCGGAGATACTCAACAGGAGCACGACCAACTTTTACGCTCGCCTCGGCCATCCGGGCGTCTCGAAGGGCTACACGCAGATCGCAGGCGAGGGCTCGGCCGGACTCGTCTGGTATATCAACGGCCTGATGGCGCCCATCCTCCACGTGCAGCGCGGCAAGACCTACACTTTCCGCGTGGAGGGCGGCAACTCGCTCGACGGCGGCTACCGCTTCTTTCATCCCTTCTACATCACCGACGACTCGCAGGGCGGCTACTTACTTCAGAACGTCACCCAGCGCCAGCACCAGAAAGTGTTCGCAGGTCTCCAGTTCGAGCGCCTGGCCGGCGACAAGTCGAATGGCGGCGGCGGCGGCGGCGGCGGAAGCGGCCCCAAGGCGTCCAAGACGAGTGCCAGTCAGACGGCCAGCAACAGGCCGCACGTGGCGCAGGCGCCCCAGATGATCGGCAAGCCGGCGCCCCACTCGGCGGGTCGCCTCTGCGCCTGGCTTCCGGCCAACTCGAACGATGTGCGTCGGGCCGACTCGCACCACTCGTTCGCCCAGTTCCGTGCGCTGCTCCAGTACTCTTGTCTCGAGGGCCAGCCGGGCATCGTCCAGTGGACGCCGAACGTGAGCACGCCAGATGTGGTCTACTACCAGAGCTACAGCCAGCGCAATATGGGCTGGCGCATTCACGTGCGCGACGACAACGAGGACGACTACTATGTCGGCGACTAGGCGGCTCGCTCGAGAGCTAGCGACCTGTTTGTTTGCTCGTCTCTTTGTTCGCTCACCTTCACCCACAGCCGATGGGCTCTTTGGCAGCTTTTCCCTCGACGGCGAGAATCCGTGATCTCAATCAATAAACAAGCCGTGCGAGCGCCTTCGAGCGTGAACAAAAGCCCTGCCAGAAACTCACACACACACTGTTTGCGCTATCAGCGAGTGAGAGTCAGACTATAACATTGGAGAACTGACTGATCAGTCAGTCGCCGGCTCGGATGACTCACGAATTTTGTCACCACGGGGAGCACCCACGAGTTGCGGAAAACATTGAGAGTTATCGAGAAAGAGAAAAAGATATAAGAAGATGAGGTTTGGCCTGTGTGTCCTGAGTGTCACCGACCGAGGCAGGAGGTTTGGTAGACGAGAGCTAACCACTTGTCGTAGTTCGCATCGTATAATACGCGCACTCACAGTTCAAAGTGAATGGGTACGACTGAAGCAAGCGACACTTCCTCGTGAAGAGGCCGGAAGCAGATCGGCTCGAGCTGAGCGACAATCGTTGGAGAATTAACACCAGCAAATACAATCTTTGTAAGCAACCCCTCTGTGCTGATTACACCTGGGCGGGTTTGCTCGGTTCCGTGGCTGTCGGACTAGAGCGTCCAGTTAAGGTCTTGATTAGAAAGTGGCGCTATCGAGTCGAGGATCAGACGAGCCAGTGGGCGAGCGGGCTGATGAGCTGGCCGCTCAAGAAGTCGTCTGGTAACTCGTCAGCTGACGGCCACCAGCGAAATCTGCTCGTTTCTGTTCGTTGGCCGGCTCGAGTGACTGCTGACAACATTCACGCGCTCTCAAGGATGAACGAGTGCTCGAGAAAGGCTCGTATCGGCCGTTAAGTAAGTCAACAAATGGACGTCCTCGTGGTATGATCTCGAGATTCCACAGGCGACGGCCTCTGGCCGGATTACGGCGGCGCCGTTGGCATGGCGCTGCTCGAGCTTATTGGAGCGCGCGCCTTGGCGGGCGGCCATTGACAGCTCGCTCGGTTGGTCGCTCGCGAGAACGCAATCGTCTGGTCGGCGGCTCGAGCGAGTCGTCGGCTTGGCCGCCAGTCGGCTCTCAGGCGTCGCTCTCGGCGTCACCGACGACTAGCCGAACTGATGAGTTTCTCGCCCGAGACTTGAGCGCGCCGAGAGTGTCGCTCTCCGCGGGCGACCTGATTGACGGCTCACTGGCCACTTTCAATCCGGTGCTCACGTTCGCCGCCGCCGCCGCCGCCGAAGACACTCGACAGCCGCACACTCGAAGGCTAAGAATGGCGAGAGTGAGCGCGTCGAGATTGTGCAGCCGATCGAAGTGGCCGACCGACAAGTCGCGCGAGCGAAGATTGGGCTCAAAACGGCCGGCACGCGGGCGCACTTATTAGAACAATGAGCCGGCGACTTGCGAGACTCGATCTTGCCGCTCGCTCGCTCGCTCTGCGGCGCTTCAATTAAAAGTCTCCCGCCTACCTGTACATTGTGTGTGTCCACGAAAAATGTTCGCGCCACTCAAGTGCACAGTCGGCGCGGCGCCGGCGGCGGCCGAGTGACAAACGGCGACCCAGAGCGGCGATGGAGTTGTTCCATTAGAGTGCGCGCGCTCGATTGGCGCCGGCGGCTCGCGGCGTCTGCATTGAAACATCGCTTCCCACGCCCGTCGATTGCATAAATGAGCCTCGGATTTCCAATCAGACGCCGCTCGAACGAGGCCACCAGTTGCCGGCGGCGGTGGCAGTGGCGGCGCTTTTATGGCTCCGAGCAGGCGCACGACCAGTGCGATATTGGCCGCGCGCAATGGCGGCCATTGTCTTTGCCCCGTCTCGGTGCGCCTTTGTCTCTGGGCCGCCCGCCGACCAGCCGAGAGAATTCTGTAAGCAGCCCCGAGCGCAGTGTCCAGTGTCCAGTGCGCCTCGAGTGTCGGTCCCAATTAGCTGCGGCCACCAAGACGCGTCTGGTGCGCATGCGCGTCGCCACCCGCAACACTTGTGTGTTGCGCAACAACTGGATGCGAAGGCGGGCGCGAGTGTTGTTGTGTATCCTATCTAATTGAGATTCACTCACGAGACGTGTGTGTGTGTGTCTGTGTCTGTGTGCGAGTAGGCGCCTGGTAATTGATATCGAAGCGCTGAACAGTCGAGGTCTGCGGCGGTGTCCCGTCGTCGACTTGGGAGCAGGCGAGCCATTAACGGGGGGCGGCGAGTTCGAGCCGCGGCCGAGGCGGGCGGGCGGACGGCGGCGACCACGACGGCGCTGAGTTGCGGTGGAGAGCGCGAGCTAGCGAAAGTCGCCGGTTAACGGCCACCTCGCTCGAGCCCAACGAGGAGAGCTGTTCATATTTTGATCGCGCGGCCAACTCGAGCGAGCGGCCGATCTCCCTCACCACAGGAGCCACTCGGCAACTGAGTTCCATTGGGACATCAGAACGTCGCGGCGAGCACACGAAAGGAGAGCGATGACTCGCGCACGCCATTAATTAGTCGGCGCACTGTTTCAGTGGAGCGAGGCAGCGTGAGGCGCGCTTAATTTTGTCAAACTCACTTGAGGTAAGCGAGAGTTTCACGGCGGCGGCGACGGCGACATCAAGAGAGCGCCGGCGACGACGAAGAAGAAGAGTCCAACTCGAGTCGGCGGCGGTGAATATAAATCAGCCCGGGCGAGTGCGCCGCTGAAGAGTAAACAAAACGACGGCAACAAATTGACCGCCACTCGGATTTCTCGCTCGCCGCCCGAAAGGCCGCCGACTGGCGCACACTCGAAGGGTAATCACGTTAGTTAGCTCACTAACTGCCAACGATCGCGGCCATTACCGAACGTGAGCGCAATCTCACTATTCCCAAGTTCGGTCAAGGTGCCGAAATAGAGCGGCGCCCCTCGGCTTTGACGGGCGCGCCCGCAAAGTGATTTACTCGACGGTCAGCGCGAGCGCGAGCCGCACCTGAGGCGAGCAAAGCAGCGCCAGGTAAGCCGTCTCGAGAAAGGACTAACGAGGCGAGCCGATTGAGACAGAGAGTTTGCTCCAGCGACGACTTCGTGCGAGAAGCGTTGGCGCGCGAGAGTTTTGGGCGCGCGCGGCGCCGAGTGCGAGTGCGAGTGCGACGCGAGTGCGAGTTGGCGAGCGATAAAAAGTCGCCGTCAGTCGACTCGAAGGCACTGGCGCGTGTGAAGGATAACGAGCCCGATCGAGCGAGCCACACAGCTAAATAGGCATCAATTTGTTGGCGCCAACGTCGCCGCCGTCGATTGCAACGCGCCTACAATTCAGCAGCCGCCGCCGTCGCAACCACAGCGCGGCCAACAAACAGACGGCTCAGTAATAACAGCAGCACCAACACAACAAACCGAACCGCCAATTTAGCTGTCCGTCGGAGTCGCACAAAGCCGCCCGAGCTGCCCGAGCGTCTGGAAGACAAGTCAAGCAAGACGCCCGACAACAGGTGACACCGGCGCTCGCGCTCTGCGGCCGCGACAACAACTACGCGACACAGACGCACACAAGACAGCGTCAAGTATCAAATTGCGCAGACGGCGCGAACGGTAAGTGAAAGTGGCCGAGGCGCACTTTTGTCGTAGTTTCGCTCGCTTTTTGTCCGGACGTTTCGTCGGCGTCGCCGGCGGCGCTCGCCTTCCGCAAAGTCGCTCACTCGTCGTAGGCGCGCGCCTCGATCTCTGGCCGAGACGGCGCCCAGAGCGGCGCAATCTGCATCAGCTCAGCCCAAAAACTGCTCCGCGTCTTCCTCGCCCGCGGCCGGCGCCCTTTTTGTGTGCGCGCCGCGCTCGAGTCGACGCGTGCGCTATGCGCTCGCCAGATCGCCACCATCGTCACTCTCGCGACGCCAACAAATCAGGCGCCAGTCAGCGAGCAACAGGTGACGAAGGCGCCGGCGGTCGGGCGCGCCTCCCAGATTGAAGCCATCAAGCGAACGTAACTAGCCGACGGCGAGCGCAAGAGCCCGCAGGCACGCGCGAGGGCGCCCCCATGTGATCGGCGCCACGCGCGCACGCACACTCAGGTAAGCGGGCGCTGCATTCAATTAGCGACGGCGGGCGGCTCGAATTCTGGCCGCCGGCCGTCGGGCGTATTCTGTGTGACTGGCGCGCGCGCGGTCATCGAGCTCGAGCTTGAGGGCGCGCGCTCAATTAGCCGCCGGCTCGAGACGCTCGGGTTGAGACTCAGCTCGAGAGTCGACGGGAGCGCACGCACGCGCGTGACCTCTGGCCGGAGAAAATTGGCGCCCTCGAAGTGGCGTCGCTATCTCGCCGACTCCATCGATATGTATCGAGACTCTTGAGAGGCGCACACACACACACACACACACACAAATCTCGACGGCCAATCTAATTTCACGGCTGCCCAGTGGGCGAGTCGGCGCGGCGCTCGATCGCCAGTCGGCCGACTCGATCGGACTCAAATAATATTTGTGCTCGTTAGTCACGAACCTGCGAGATAATTTTGCTCTTTCGCTCGCTCGCCCGCCGACGACTCGCAGTCGTCTCGCAGTTGCAGTCGCCACCGGGCTTTTCGCTCTGCTGGCGCCACGAGCTCGAGCGAGCCGCTCATTAGGCGGACATTGCGGGCGCGCGCGTGCGCTCGGCTCGCCGTCGCCGCCGGCCGACTTCTGGCGACACTCGGCGGGCGCCGCTTATCAATCAGGCGCCGCGCACGTCTGCACCTGCGCGCGCGGGCGCAATCGATCGGCCGATCGCCGATTGCTCGCGGCGGCGGACACCAAACGACGGCCGAGAAGGAAGGCCGAGATAATGCGACGCAACAGTTGCGCGCCGATCTAGACTTTGGCTGGCGGCGAGAAAGTTATGGCCGGCCCTCGGGAGAGCCGCACAAAGAGCGCGCCAGCGCTAATGTGTTACTTCCTCGCGCTCGCGTGCGCAGCGTCGCCTCGATCCGGTCGGCGAGGCGCGCGCAGAGCGACGCCAACAAGTGGCGGCGGCGGCGCCAGAACAAAGGCGAGCGCGCGCACACAATGGCAAGACTGGCGCTCGTGAATTCGCCCGTGCGTGTGCGCCCGATCTCAGCCGAGGCTCTAATTTCGGCCCGTATCTCCTCCATCCGGCGCCGCGCCGCTAATTGTGCGCCGCCCGTCCAGTCGTGCCCGTCGACTGGACGGCCGGCGAACGCGCCCGCGCGCCTCTGTGTCACTTCCAGCCGGCGGCCAGCGGCCAACGCCGTGCGCACGAGCGAACTCGGCCGCTCGCTGGCTCGCTCGTTGCGTCATCGTCTCAACGCTCGCTCGGCCGGCGGCCAAACAAAGGCCAGCCCGCCACTGGCTCTCAGGGCCTGGCCAGCGCACAATGCAAATGTTGCGTGCGCGGCCGCGTCGCCGTCGTCGGCCGAGTTCCCGTTGCGCAACGGCCGGCGCTGGTTATTTATCGCCCGCTCTCTCTCTTGGGAGTGTTTCCATTTGTTTGCTCGTTAGGCCGGACAGCGCGCACAATGCGCGCGGCCGACTTGAGGTTTAATGAGAAATCGCGAGCGAGTCGCGCGTGCGGTCGCGCGCTCGAGAGTGCGCGAGAGTGAGCGAGAGAATGAGAGAGAGAGAGAGAGAGAGAGAAACCTTCTCCACAATGGCGAGCTCGCGGCCGCTGGCGGAACAAATTTTGATCGATTAGACGTAGGCGGCGCGCATTGTGTGTCATCTATCAAGACGTCGCCTCTTCCGGTCGCGCGGGGCGGGCCGCTGTTTGTTTGCGCAACTCGGCGCCCGAGAACTCTGTGGCTGCGCATCGCGGATTCAATTACCCGTCGGGTTCGTGCGGGCGAGCGCGCATCTCGCACAAGTGGCCGATCGCCAGATTCGCGCCTGTCGATTCTCCAGCCGCTCGTCCTAATCGTCGAGGTCGTCACGCGACTCACTCTCGACCCACTGGCCGACCACAACGAACTGCGCGCTCAATTTCAATGTTAGCCCGCGCCCACGCCGCCCGATTGCGCTCTGAATCGGCCAGCCAACTCGGCGCTCGCTAATCTGTGGCCAGGCCGCACGCGCGCGCGGTCAGCCCAATCGCATTGAGATGTGCCCATTGAGACGTGTTAAACTCCGCAATAAGTGCCAATTACGCCAGCTACCGTCGTCGTGTTCGTCGTATTGCGCGCGCTCGCTGTCCGCCAGCGTGTGTGTGCAATATCGGCGCCCGCTAACGAGCAGCGCCTCCAGAGGCGGGGGTGTGAATTGTTGGATCGCCATCAATGGCACACCTGTGGCGCCAATCTATCTGGTCGGTCTTAATTTACTCCCGCGCAAACACTTAATCGCGCGCGGCGCCGATCAGCGAGCGCCCGATCACGAGCGCGTGCCAACGACCGGGCGCACCAACACTGACCAGCGACGCCCGTCCGCCCGATCCCAATGTCCCAGACCGCCAGGCTCGAAGGTCGGCTCGAAGGCGCGAGCGACGCTCGACAACCAGATGGACTCGCAGCTGCTGCGTCTGAACCAAATGTCCTATCAGCACCAGAAACAGATAAGCAGCAGCAGCAGCACCAACAGCAGCGCCACAACTCAGCGCCACCAAAACAACGGCCAGCCAAGTCAGCAACTCGCCCTCCACGCCACTCGCCAGCACTACTCAGCCCGCCAGCAAGCGACTCCCCTCGGCCCCCTGGCCCCGCCCGGCGCGCCCCTCCGACAACAACACCGGCACACCGGAAGCGGGGGCGGCGCGGGCGTAGGCGGCAGCAGCAGCGCCCAGAGCAGCGACCAAGAGGAGCAGGCGCACCTGTCGAGCGTGTCCACGGTGACCACGAGCGTGCACTCGAGTCAGGCAGCCATCTTGCCGGCCGCGAGCTCGGCCAGCGCCAAGACGCGCCCGACACTCGCCGAGATGCAGCGCGAACAACTCCATCACCAGCAGCACCAGCACCAACTGCTCAGACACCAACAGCAGCGCCTCCAGCACCAGCACCAGCAGCACCGGCAGGCGGCGCTCCAGGCGCACACGCTCGCCGCCCTGCCCGCCGGCAACCCCAAGTCGCTGGTGGCGCACGCGGGCGGCGGCGGCGGAAGTGGCGCCGGAAGTGGGACGAGCGGCAAGCAGATGTCGTCGAGCGACCAGCTGACCACCAGTTCCGACCAGACTATGGACGACCTCCACCACCTGGCGCCCCACCACCACCACCACCACCACAATCACCACCAACAACAGCATCAACAACAGCATCAACAACAACAACAACAACAACAACACCACAACCAGCACTCCTATGGGAGTCGCCGCGCACAGGCCCATCTCAAGTCGCGCTACGGACACGCGGCCGCCGTGGCCGCCGCCGCCGAACTGAGCGGCGGCCCCGCCGTCGACTCCCAGTCGGGCAGTCGCTTCCTCCTGGGCGTCCTCTTCACCATTGCCGAGCTGCTTCTCTTCGCCACAGTCCTCCTCTGGCTCTACTGGGCCTACCAGCATGACGACGGCCTCGGCTGGCAGTCGGACCGGAAGCAGCAGTTCAACACCCACGCGGGCCTCATGCTCTTCGGCTTCATCTTCCTCTCCGGCCAGGCGATGCTCATCCATCGCTCGTTCTCCTGTTGCAGCAAAATCTACACCAAAATACTGCACACCATTCTCTTCGTGCTCGCCACCTCGGCCATCAGTCTGGGCCTCATACTCGCCTACACCGCCCAGGAGAATGTGGGCGCCAACAACAAGCCCATAATGCACTTTTACTCGCTCCACGCCTGGTGCGCCCTCACCACCGTGGGCCTCTTCGCGCTCCAGTTCGTCTTCGGCTTCGTCTCGTTCCTAATTCTCCTCTGCTGCGACCAGGCCACAGCCAACTATCGCGCCGCCCTCCTGCCCATCCACAAAACCTTCGGGCTCATCATATTCAGCCTGGCCATCGCCACCTGTCTCACGGGTCTGCTCCAAACGGCGCGCTCCAGATTGAGGTGAGTTTACTCGAGCTTGCCATTCTGATACACTACTCTCTGTATTGATCAGCTCACTAATTAGACGTCCACCTGTCCCCATTGCAACCCCCGCCCGCAGCTCCAAACTCAACAAGTCCGACTATCACGAGCTCGCCGAGCCGGGAATCATCATCAACCTCATTGGCGTGTGTCTCATTTGCCTTGCCATCCTGATGCCATATATCATACGCAACCTCGAGGTGCGCCGGCCCGGCAGTTTCAAGTCCGAGTTCGATCGGCACCTGAACAAACTGTCGCAGTTCGATATGCGCATCTGAGCGCGCCTGCTATTGTTCACCATCAAGATTCTGTAACCTGCTGAGCGTGTGAGTGTTTGGATGCACATGTTGGCGTGTAGATCAATAAAGAAAACTCCCCGAATAATGAGAAACACTTCCACTCACATTCACGCAGACACATACACACACCTGGCCCTTGTGCGCTTGCTGGCAGGTAACTCGATACCTCGACCTCTTGTTGCCTCTTGACTGAGTGTTTTGTGCCTCTGAGACAAATCTGGCCACAGTTGAGAGTCGTCGTCGTTGTTGGCGCCTCTTTGCGTATGGTTCTCATTGCGCCTCGACGCCATGAGTGAGCACAGTCTACAAGATGCAGATTGGGCGAGAGATGATTTTGGTGCTCGTGTGGGCTCTTGCCCTGGCGACGACTCGCAGCTCTTCGCTGCACTCGGACTACCCGGATGACGACTACCTCGACGACTACTCGCAGTCCGCCGACGCTCAACAATCAGTCGCCGAGCCGAAAACCAGGGAAGTGGGCCGAAGGCACCCCGGCTCTCAGCCTCTGCGCGGCTGGAAGGAGGAGGCAAAGTTCGTGTTCCCCTCAAAGTTTCGCGCGAGTCCGGCTTGTGGCGTGGTGTCCAGAAGTGCGTTCGAGACCTTCATGGCCTTCGTGATAACTGTGCCCACGAGCGAGGAAGTCAACAAGGAGCGCAGACACTTCACATGGGGCGTGCTCATAAGCAAATACGAGGTGATGGTGCCCGCGGCCAATCTGATCGACAGACTGGCGCCAAGCCATTTCCGCGTCCTCGTGGGCCTCAACAATAACAGGATCCACGCGGTCAACATGAGCACCAACATCCAGAGATCTCAGTTCAATTTAGTCCTCACTCTCGACGAGCCCACCTCATTCAATATCACCTCAAGCGCCGACTCGGTGAATAGGATCTGTGTGGACGCGCAGATCCAGCCCAACAAGCTCAACAACATCCACGTGATGTCGCCCGGGCGCATTCTTCCCGCCCACTGGACGCCGTGCGGCGACGTGGGCGGCAAACAGATCGATGGCTATATTTGCATAAAGAAAGACTTCAACGAGGACGAGCCCCAGACGGGCAGTCTGCTCGTGAGTCTGGCCCTCGGTCGCTATTGGTTGCTGGGCATCTACACCCCGGCGACCGGTCGCAGCATTAGCCCGAATTACTGGGCCTTCAACGCAATCGAGGAGGGCAGCCCGGACTACAAGTGGGCCGACTGAGACTAGCTGAAAAGCGACACTTCCATTAAAGACACTCGCCTCGAGCTAGCGTTACGCAAGAGGCGCGTGGGCAGCGCCCTCTCGCGCCCGCTAGAGTGGGCGAGTTCTAACGCCGGCGCGCTTGGTGGATGACGAGCGTTTTGTCGCTAGCTCGCACTTGCGCTCGCGGCGCTTTGTTGTCCTCCGATTTTAGCTTGTTTATCTAGAGACACATTGGCCGCACGCGAAATTAGCTCACCCCTCGGATTGTTACGTAATAATGCCTCAGCTGGACAAGTCTTTAGACGGTGGTTTTATTAGCAAGGCTGTTCGTGGCGACACAGACTATACCTAAGATTTGCACCTCAACTCAGAGACACAACTCACTGGAGCCTAGCGACTTGGAGACGGAGATCTGGCCGCCAGTTGGTGGGCAGAATGCACATCTCGAGGGCCGACGAGTGTCCTGATGGCGAGACCGCGCCTCATGACCGTCAACCGCTTGCCAACGCGCAGAACACTATGACTACTACCATGACTAACATTACCACGACCACGAGCCCATCGAATGGAGCCAACGTGGACGCCACAGAATCGCACTCGAGGTCGGCGCCGCCTGCCCAAAGCGACCCAGAGCACAGTCGCCAGAATCACTCGGCTCACAGCCAGGGCCAGACGGCCTCTCGTGTGGCGCAAAATGGCGAGCTGAGCCACTCGATGGACCCGGCGGGCAACTCAATCCTAACCCTGGCCCATGACAGTGGAGACGCCGACTCGGGCGCGGCCACCCTCTTGGTGTCGCCGCCGGTGTCGCCCAGCTCGGCTCGCGGCGGCTACGCCCACTTGGCCTCCATCCACTCGGTGCACCCGCAGCTCGACCTGAAGCTCAACAACCGCTTCAGAGTGATGCCCTCGAACGACCAGATTCGCGAACTCCAGACAGTAATAAGAGACAAGGCCACTCTGCGGGGCGACTTCAAGTTCTACGCCGACAGACTCATCCGGCTGGTGGTCGAGGAGGGCCTCAATCAGCTGCCCATCGAGCCCGCCGACGTGCGCACGCCCACAGGAAACCTGTTCCAGGGTATCCGCTACCTCAAGGGCAACTGTGGCGTCTCCATTGTGCGCTCGGGCGAGTCCATGGAACAGGGCCTCCGAGATTGTTGTCGCTCCATTCGAATCGGCAAGATCCTCATCGAGAGCGACGAGAACAACCAGGCCCGAGTGCTCTATGCCAAATTCCCGCGAGACATTGCCGAGCGCAAGATCCTCCTCCTCTACCCCATCATGTCCACCGGCCTGGCCGTCATCGAGTCCGTCAAGGTGCTGCTCAGCCATGGCGCCCGAGAAGACAATCTCATCCTCCTGAACCTCTTCAGCTCGCCCCGCGCCGCCAAAATGCTCAACAGCTCGTTTCCCAAGATGTCGGTGCTCACGTCGGATATCAATCAAGTGTCGCCCAATCACTTTGGCCAGCGATACTTTGGAACAGACTAGGCTTTGTGTCGACGACGCTTGAAGGCAAGAGATTGCTGCGTCTCGACAGGCGAGTCAGAGACTCGCTGACTGCAGTGCAATAATAAATGTCAGTCCCAGATGATGAAATTTATCGAACTAAATCTAATGTGTCAACATCTCATAAGAGTCCAGAACATGAGATGTAGGAACCCTAATAACCAAGTCGCAGATAGTTTTACTTCGTGATTAGTGTTGGGCAAAATCTGCCGCGCGGTTGCTCGTTTAATGAATTTGCATTCTGTTTAAACTTGACTACAAGTCAAACTCGCTCGTCCGTTACGCTGAACATCTTCATCATCAGATTTTCTGAGTCTGTTCAGATTAAGAGGCAGTGAAGACATTTCAACGTACGCCGGCTTTTCTGGTGACCTGAACTCTTCGTCGTCTCGGGTCTCATCAACAAGCACACGAAATGATAGACTGGTATTGATCAGTCAAGACTGAGAAATCACCCACACAAAAAAATTCCCCGCTCAGTGAATACTCTGCTCTCGATCGGGCCAACTGTCGACCTCTTCTGACACCAAACAGTAGCTCCAATATGATGCTCAACAATACTAATAACGATGGTCATATGTCACACCAAAGTGTGGCGGCTCGATGCATCAATAACAACATCGAAATCAAGGACAACAACAACAATGGGAACCACTAGGACAACATGGAATCTCTCGACAATGGTTATGAGTTACTCAAGTGGATCAATATAGATGCTGATGGACCAAATCGATGTGGGTTATGAGAAAATCAATCTCATCGCTACAGCCGCTGCAGTACATCTAGTCGGCTAGATCAGCGGCAGTCTTTAGACTACGGCGACAGTGAGAGTGTGCAGCCCATCTACTCGTCGCCATGCACCGCATTGGCTGAGCCATCCATCTACGAGGTAACAGCCTCAGGATTTGGCAACTGCCAAGCTCAACGCCGTATCTGTGTTCGAACAGTTTCTGAACGAACATTAGAGCAAGTGGCGCGTGAGATGGTCATCGTTGGTATCAAGCGACCAGACAAGACGAAAGAGGAGATTCCGGGAAGAGATGTATAGAGATGTAGTCAAACTAGTGCAGACTCGTCGCTCGTCGAGCGGGTGACATTCCGACGAAAATGTGTTGAAATGCGTCGACAACTTTGCTCGAACTGGGAGGATAATTTCTCGCTTACTCGGCGGTCCGAACTGTGTGGTCATTAGAGTTAGTGTTCGGCCATTAACGCTGATAGTGCTGCTGTCTATTAGCCATCAGCGGGTCTCCAGCATATAGTCGATTTGGACGGGGTACGCCTAAGAGAGACATAGAGAAAGAAAGAGAGAGTGAAAAATCGAGTAGGGAAGACTATCATATCAGCTCGCGGACTAGAGTGAGTGGCGCACTCTACGAAGCGAAAACAAATGCGACAAACTGCCGTCTAAACTTTGGTAGAGCACAGCGCGCGTGGACATTGTTTGGAGCGTATTCCAGATGACGAGGGTATCCGGGGCTCGTTGCGCAACAGATCGAGCTTCTCACAGGCTCTTTGTGAGCATCGTACACCTGGCGAGCAGCCTGATGTCAGTCCAAAAGCTGCAACTTGAGTAATCGAGTGTATCAAATGTGTCAGCTCACGGCAGTCTTCTGCCTTCTGCCGCACCTGAACGATATTGAGGCTCCGAACGAGGGGCGAGAGTGTAGCTGAGGCACGCGCGCGGCTGCGCATAGGGGCATCGCCTAGAGGCGGTTGCGTCGACCGAGGCGCGGGCTGCGGCGAGCGGCCGTCCTGGAGACTTGATGGCCGGCGCGAGTCTCGACTCGACTGCGCGTGAGCTAATCTGAGAAAATTAGATTTGTGTCCGGAGGCTGGCGGGGTGTCGACGCATTGGCGACAACTTGAGCGTGGACGTGAGCGTCGCTGGGGCGCCCGACGAGAGGCGCGTCAGATGGACCCGATGGCGTTCGTGGGCGAGTCTCATAACTCAGTTTGCTCGAGTGGCGCGTGGGCGGCGGCGACTGTATTTTCGCGGCCTTCAGGAGCAGAGGACCGAATGAGAGGAGAGCCAGAACGAAGGCTTGGGCCAGTGTGACTTGGCTTGATTGATGGACAGCGCCGCACGAGCCACGTCGTCATCACGGCGGCGGCCAGTGGCCAGCGCGCCGCTCTGGCCGCGCCTGTCGATAACGTGAGGCCGCGCGATAGTGTCGCTGATTTGCTGACTCCTCGACGTCGCCAACGCCCGACAGAGGCGCTGGAGCGCACGGGACTTGGCCCCCACTTCCGGCCGACTCGCTGCTTGAGTGGCCCCCGAGCAACGAGTCGGCGGCCGTGGGCTATGGCCAACAAGTAAGCGCTATGGTGCGCGTGGGCGGCGGCGCGGGTCGTTATGAAATATGGCCACTTATCGGGTGACATTGTCATTCAAGTTGGCGGCGGACGTTGAATGTCGACGGAATTCGGGGGCGCCAAGCGAGCGGTTTGTTTGTGTGCAATTCAGTGGGGGGCGTGTACGCGCGGACTCGCACACGAGCGTCCGCTCGGCGACGCCTAGCCGCCCACGCGAGACGCCGGCGCCACTCGAGTCTATCCGCCCACCAGCGAGTCGGCACTCGGCGTCGCCCAGCAGCCCCGTCGGGCGCCCCTCCTGGCTGACGGCCGCGCCGGGGCGCTTATCAATCGTCCCAGTGCCAACTTCCGTTCAGCTTGCGCCACGCTCGGGCTCGGGTCCGGATCGGCCGGCGCGCATTGGACATTCCTTGACTAATCGAGCGACGCCGGCGGCGGCGGCGGCGGTGGGCGGGCGCACGCAAAGGCCCAGCACAACTAATGGAATGCGGCGGCGGCGGTGGCGGCGGTGGCGGCGCCCTTGTGGGCTCGAGAGCTAACTAGATGGCGGCCGCCGGGCGCCGTCGGCGACCTAATGTACAATTTGGTGCGACGAGCGAGCGGCCAGCTCGCGAGATAACTTTTCGCCGATTTTGCGCTTTCCGCTCGCTTTCACTTCATCTCGCCAGACTGGCCGCCCGCTGCCCGGCGGCCCTCTCTCGAGTCGAGCACGTGCTCGAGTGAGTGGAGTACTGCGCCAATTCCGTTGAAGCCGACGAGAGGCGCGACGCCGACCACGACTGCGACGGTCGAGTTCGAGAGAAAACTCGCCCATCGCCAGAGGCCAAGTGGCTGGCTGGCTGGAGAGCTGGCCGGCTGACTCGCTCGCTGGCTGGCCGCCTGCTACTCGAGCGCCATTTAGGAGCGCCTGCGAGCACGTGGCGAGAGCGACAAAGAGCGCGCGTCTGGCCGGCCGCCAGTGGGACTTGGCCCGGTCCTTGAATTTGTGGCCTTCGGATGCAAATCATCTGGTGCCCGTGATGGCGGCGGCGGCCAGCGCCTAACGAGCGAGTCGTAGGCCAAAATTATGCCGGCCGCCCCGTTAGCCCGCGCCACTCAAGTCAGTGGCCTGACCGCGTGCGCCCCCCATTCAATGGCGCCCACTCGCGGGCTCAACTGGCGCCGCGCTCGACTGGCGCCCGCGCCACATCACTGCCACCCCACTCACAGGTGCAAATGATCCGTCGGCTCCAGCTTGACTCCTCGTGCGCACAGCCGCGCACCTGACGACCGCGCGCGCGCCGCAAGGACCGGCCGGCGATCGCGGCCTAATATCGCCAATATAGCCACCGCTTTCGTTCTTGCCCGCAGGCTCGGCCGCCCGCATAGCGGCGCCCACTCGCGGCGAATGGGCCGGCGGCGCGCACCATTTGGCGCGGCCCGCACTGGCTTACGAATTAAACTGTCGGCCGTGCGCGGGGCGGCTGTGGGCGCGCATAGGGGCGCTGCTGGGGGCGCTGGTGGCGTGCGGCGCGCCCTCGCGGACGGGCTATGCAAGTGCGCGCAGGCTGCGCACAGTCGCCTGCCATTGATACGGCGCTTTGTTGGGCGAGCGTGGGCGGGTCCTCGTGCCGGGGGTGTCGCAAACAGTTGGCGAGCGGCGTTTGGACGAGTCAGCCAGTGGGATTTTTGTTGTTGTCGTGCTCTTCGTCAAGAAAAAGTCCGACAAACACCAACAGCATCAGAGTCGTCGTCGCAGTCTTCGAGTCAACAACAACAACAACAACAACAACAACAACAACAACAACAACGGCCACAACAACACCAACAACACCAACAACGACAACAACATCAACAACGACAACAACATCAACAACAAGAGTGCGATCGGCAAAAGGTGAGATCGGTCGAACGGATCGACGATTGTTATCGCCCGAATCTAGATCGATTTTTAAGCCACCCGGGCGCCGATTGTGTGCGCCGATTGCAAGTGGGCCCGATTTTATCGACACAGAGCTGGCCAATTTGCGCCCGCTCGTGCGCATATACAAAGCACCTCCACACAGCCCCACCAAGAGCTCGCCAGGTAAGTGTTTCCTCTTCAACTCGCTTTCACTCTCACTCTCTCTCTCTCTCTCTCTCTCTCTCTCTCTCTCTCTCTCTCTCTCTCTCTCGCGCTCGTTCGCCCTCTCGCTCTCTCGGCCGCACCTCCTCGGCCCGATCGATCAGCTGTTGGCCGCACGCCCACCGGCCGCGCTCGTCAGATGGCGCCCACATCCGGTTGCACTGTGCAAGTGTTTGTGCGCCTGTGCGCATGAGTTCGCGCGCCACACAAAGGCGCGAGGCTGGGCTTTGTGTCGGCGCGTGTTTGAGTGAGCCAGAGGCATAATGATGTAACCAGAGTCCCGGGCGTTGTGAGTGTGCGCCGGCCTGGGCGCCAAATTGAATGGCGAGCCGAGCGCCCCTATGCACAAGTGAGCGCGGCCGCCAGTCAATCGCTCAAACAGTCGGCGCGCGCTTGTCGCTGACGTCGTCGTACTCGTGCTCGTCGTGTACTCCTCGTCCTCGTCCTGCTCGTCGTCTTTACTGCCGCCCGCCCCATCGACACCACAAAGAGGCGCCGTCGTCTTGATGCATCCGCAGCGTCGGGCGGAAGTGGCGCTCAAGCGACTGCGGCCGCATTGTTGTGCACTGTCGCCCGTGCTTTGACACTTGGAAACCTCGCACGTCTACTTGTGCGGGGCGCGCTGACGCCCACAAAGGGGCAGGGCGCAGCCTGCGACCAGGTGAGAGCGCGCCAGCCGGTCGATTGTGCGAACTCAACACTGAAGCCGTGCGGGCGGGCGTGCGGGCGGGCGCGCAACTGCGGAAAAGTTCTGCTCGATGTCGATGATCGGCCGCCAAGCGAGCGCACGAGAACATCGGCGAGCACGTCAGCAGTGGCCAAACGAGTGCAACTTCGGCCCGAAGGTCTGGCGGCCGGGATCGATATTGACAAGCGGCGCACACGCGCGTGCTCGCCGCTAATCATTTCATTAGCGAGCGCCGATCTCAGGTAACACACCGCGCCATTTGTTCCGCGAGCGGCCCGTTACGCAACGCAAGCCGAAGGCGGAGCGCCCGCATGCGCACCACAGCCGCGCCGGGCGCCACTTTGGCGTGCGCTCTAGCGGGCCGGAGCTGCACCAGCAATCTCGCTGGCCATGAATATGTATAGGCCGGCCAGAGGCGCGCGCTCAACCTCTGCGATTGTCATATTTGGTCGCTCGGCTGGCTCGAGCGTCTCCGTGATTTATGTCGGCCGCCCGCGAGCTCGTTTCAATTGTTGAGCGCGCGAACGTCCAGAGAGCAAGATTAACGGGCCTCGAGCGCGCTGAGGTGGATGCGCCCGCGCCCGCGCCAAGCCAGTGGTCAGCGAATTCATCATCGTGCCCGCGTCGGCGAGCGTCTCTTCCCGGCGACACGAGCGCTGCTCAGGCGGCAAAAGGCGCCGTCTAGCCCAGGCGGATCGCGTCTTTGTGATGCGGGCGAACTGGGGCGCGTTGTTGCGGACGAGGCGACCTCGCGCGGGCCGCTTTTGTCGTTGAACTCGTGTTCGCACGGGCCGCCAACCACATGAGTCGCCGATAATCAGCGCCAGGTAAACAGGGCCGGCGCGGGCGGCGATAAAGTCAACTTCCGGCGGGCGCCGTTCGCGTAGTTGGTCGCGAGCGTGGCGGCGCTGGATGAACTCATTATTCGCGCGCGGAGCAGTGGCAAGGGTGCGGGCGAGTTGGCGGCCTGAACTCTGTTCTCGGCGCGCCCTTTGACCTTGAGCTTTGGCGGCGAACCGAAGGCGCGGCCGTGAGTTTGGGCCCTGGCGAGCGGCGACCCGGTCGGCTGGCGGCGAGCGCGTGCCGGCCGAGCAATAAAGCGAAATTGATGGCCGCGGTGGCGCTGCTTTAAAGCGGGCCGCTTTTGGCTCGACCGCGGGCTCGAGCGCTTCGTTGTGGGCCTGGCGAACGAGTCTCGCGAGACACAGACGCACAACGAGTGAACGGGCGAGATGTTATCTCGGTGGCGCATTTGTATTGCGTAACGAGCCACCTGACGGGCACGCGGGCCCTCACAAGCAGAAGCACACCGACACGCACAGGCGGCTCACACCTGGCGCGCGGGCGAGCGCACGAGGGGAGGCGTGTCGGCGGGCCGCGGGGGAGTTCTCGCTTGCACGCGAGTTGCGGCTTTGATTTGCGCCCATTAAGGTGCTGATTGAGTGATGGGCTGTTGCCCGCGACGGCTGACGCACATGGGCCGCGGACACAAATATCGGCCGAGTTTGCGAGCTCAACTCGAGCAAACTAAGAGCCAAAGTCTTCGCGAACACTGAGATTCGACACACGAGGCTGACACCGGGGCCCAGGCGCGATTATTAATTGACGTGCGCGCCACCTAATCGAAGGGCGCGCACACTCACACTGACGTCGGCACTCGCAACACAGTCACACTCGCGCTCGCCTTCGGCGCAAACACGAGCCAGTCGCGGCGAGGGCGTGGCGGCGCCTCGCCGCGAGCTTGACACTCGAGAGAGATTGAGACTGAGAGCGAGAGTGGAGTCGGCCCGCTCGAGTGGGGGAGTTACGAGCGGCAAACAATCCGCACTCGAGCTCGAGAGCGACGAGTCGGCGAGCTCGTGAGCTCTCGAGTTAGCGAGTGCTCGAGGCCGAGCGGAGTTGAGTCGAGCTGAGTTCGCCTCGCTCGGCCGAGGTCGACACGCTGATGGGGTTGCGCGCTCGTCGCGTCCGCGCCTATGTACCGGCGGCCTAATCCGCGCGGCCGGAGAGCAGGCCATTGTGTGCGCGCGTGTCGGTGTGTCGCACACTCTCGTCGGCCTCTTGATGTCGTCTGTGCGGGCGGCGGTGCAGTTTTGCCGGGTCGCCTAGCGGCGCACCTAGCGACCTGCGCGCACAGAGTGCCGCTCGATCCGACTTATCGAGCGCGGCGGCCGTCGACGAGGCGGCCGCCGCGGTCCGAACGACGACTCAAAGGGACCGACACGTTGGCGGCGTGGGGGCGGGCGGACGCGCTATAAAATGTTCTAATTAATCAGGAGCGCGCGCGCGGGGGCGGCTGTAGTATCGATGGCGTGCTTGGTGAGCGCGCCCGCCTGCAGACCATTGTTGCGCGCACCTTCACCTAGGGGTGCGGAGAAAACGACGCCAAAGTCGCGACTTTAATTTGTTTCAACATCGCAAGCGCGCCGCCCCCGCCCCCGTCGCCGCCCTCGCCGCCGCGGCCGTCGCAGCGCCAGCTCGAGCGGCGTCCCAGTGAAATGAGGCGCCGCCAATCGCGTCTGCGTCCAAAATCTCGCGGCCATGAGAGCCGCAGAAAGAAAGAGCACTCCAGGCGGCCTTTAGGCGCGCGACTGCCCGCTCGCAAACGACCGCCCCGCTCTCACCTTTACCTAGTCGCTTCTTTGCTCATCTCTAGCGCGCGCCCGCGTCTAGCGCGGCAACGACTCGACTGCAACGAGAGGATCGCGCCCTGTGCGACTGTTGAACCAAGACAACAGCGCGGCTTGAAGCGCCCATAGCGCACCATTACGCAACGGGTGCCGAGTCTGGGCCGTCTACTAATTGTAATAATAGCGCTGGCTGGCTTACTGACGCCAATCGTCGAGTAGAATTGCGCGTTTTGCTGAGTAGAATTGACGAGCGAGCGAGCGAGCGTACGAGCGAACGAACGGACGCAGGCGAGGAAATCAATAACAAGCGAGCGACTTTGGCGATGCCTAGCGGACGCCGACATGTCTCGCCGCTGGCAGCCGACACGTTGAGCGACTCGAGTCGAGTGTGTGAAATCCAACTCATACGCCAGTCGATCGGCAGTCGAGCGCACCTTTGTCGGCGCGTGAGCGAGTTGTTTGCCAAAGTCAAGATAAGAGAGGCCGGCCGGAGTGAACTCGTGTCCGCTCGTCGCCGACGCCAATGAAGCGGCCACACTGACACTCGCAATGAAGCTGTCAACTGTTGCGGTCGACTCGCGACAATCAGATTAGTCGGCGTTGAGAATCAGCGAGCTCTCGAGTCCGCCGCCGAGCCCATTGAAGAGTACACGAGAAGACATCAGAGAGCGAGAGAGAGAGAGAGAGAGAGAAAGTCATAAGCCAACGAAATCGGGTCACTAGCGACGCCTGCCCGCCGCCGCCAGCCCGCTCACCCGCCCGCACCGGCGGCCTCCCCTCTGATTGATTGCAACTCTTGCGTCACACGCCGACGGCCATTGTAAGCGCGTACAGAGCCATATAAATCAACAACATCATGCGGCCGCCCTCATATTACGCCTCCATCGTCAAGAGCAACCACACCAGCTCGAGCTACCGCGACTACGGGCCCACGGCGCAGTTCGCCGACCGGCCCGGCGCCAGCTCCATGACGCGCACGCCCAGCCGCGAGCTGCGCTCCAGCCTGTCCAGTCCTTCGTCCGCCAGCTATGCCAGCCGATCTCACCTGCCCTTCGTGTCCCAGTCGACGCTAGTGGCGCACTGTTACACAAGCGGCCTCCAGCCGAGCCACCGGCGGCCGTACGCGGCCGACGGCTCTCTCGCCGCCACCAGCCGGTCGCCCACGTCTTCGAGCGGCTACTCGTCGGCCGCCTCGCTCGCCTCGCTGTCGTCGCGGCCCAGCTCGACCAAGCGCACCTCGCCCGCATCCGGCTCCATCTCAGCCTCGGCCAAGCCCTATTCCTCCTACACGCCCCCGAGCCTCTCCAAGTCGTCGATGTCGTACACACCGTCGTACACGGCCTCGTACGTGCGGCCAAGTATAACCACCACAAGCGCTTACCTGTCCTCAAGCGGCTCAAGCAGCTCGCGTCCAGGCTACCGGCCGCTGGCCAGCACCACCGCCTCGAGCTCTTACTATCGGCCCATTCGACTGCGCGAACGGCCCGTGCTGACGCAAATCTCGCACCAGCTGCACGGCCATCACCGGCCGGGCTCGACCACCGGTTGCCAGTCCGAGGCCGAGCGCCCACATTCCAGCGTCCAGTTGCTGGCGCCTCCCGCTCCCCATTCAGAGCAACGCCCGGAAGCTGGCGCCCCCGAGTCCGCCGCGGCCACGCCCACCGTCGCCACAGTCGCCCCCTTCCAGGGCCAGGACGCCAGCGACTGGTCGAGCGATGTCACGCGCAACATCTCGCGCAACAAGTACTTGATCAAGTTCCGCGAGATCGACAAGCCGCGCGGCTCGGTGGCGGATGCGGGCGAACTCGATTGCGTCACCGTGACGCTGCGCTCGCCCGACGCCTCGCCCGACGCCTCGCCCGCACAGGCGGCGGAGTCGGAGACTTGTGCGCGCGAGAGAATGGTGCCCGACCGTGAGCCGTCCCCGCCCCCTCGCTCGCCGGCGCCCTGCCCACGCCCAGCAGACGAAATGCCCTATGATAGCACCGCCCGCATGACGTCGGTTACGGAGCCGTCGGTCACGGAGCCGCCCAGCCCGGCGCCTGCGTCCGCGGCGCCAAAGAAGAAGAAGCTCGTGCGCAAGAACTCGGCCGCCGGCGCCGCCGGAAGTGGGGCGCCTGGAGACGAGGAGAATAACGCGGCCGACGGGGCTGCGGGGGCGGAAACGAAGAAGCGGCGCAATGTGAGACTGCGACTGAAGCCTCTGGTGACGGGCAACAAGGCAGCGACCCCGGCGGCGGGCGAGCCCGACGACCAGACACAAGCCCAGGTCCAGGTGGAGGTGGGCGGGGCGGCGGCGAAGCCCGCGCGCGTCGCCAAGAGGCCAATCAAGACGAGCAATAGGAAACCGCAGCCGAGCGTGGACGAGGCCAGGGCGGAGCTTGAGCGACCCGCGCCGGCGGCGAC